>JAWWLV010000038.1:13560528-13616614 GCA_035041135.1 Platyrinchus mystaceus
TGTCTTAAATACCTACACATTTTTTCTGTGAGATATTTAAGACTAATAGCATGAAATTAATTTCTTAGCTTTTGAGGCATCCTTGCTTTCACTTCAGTTATAGCTACATCATTCAATTATTCTTATTTTAAGCTGATTAAAGATAGCTACATGTAAAATATTTTTCATTTTGTTAACTTTTAAGAGCTTCTTTATGTTTGAATAATGGTTTTTTAGTGTCTTCACTGCTTTGTGATGTTGATGAAAGTGGACAGAAATAAGGGGTGAGAATGAAGATGCTTTAAAGCACGTTAAGATCGTGTATGTTCTCCTTTGACAGGTTGATGGTGTGGCCAGGCTTCACAAGTTCCATCCTCCAGTATGAGGAGAGCATCATGTTATGTGCAGATGTGAGCCATAAGGTTCTTCGTGGGGAGACAGTGTTGGATGTTATGCACAGTCTTCATTCCCAGGTTGGAGAGGAAAGATTTAGAGACACCTGTGCTAAAGAGCTGATTGGTTTAATTGTTCTTACAAAGTAAGTCTCTGTGGACTCTTGTTGTCTTAGATCCCTCTATGCTCCATGTCCTGAAGTACAGAATGAAGCATCAGAAAGCATGCAAATGCTGTCATTGTCAAGCTGGCAAATTAATCAAGGTGACAGCATTTAAAAAAGCAGAAAGTACCTGCTGGGTTGGTTCTGTTTTCTTTTGGTTTTATCACAGTTCAGTTTTTGGTAGAATTGAGAACCTATTACAATTGAAAACGTGAAGTTACTGCTTCTGCTTGGAGCAAAACTTTCGACTTGCATGAGTATTGTGATTAACTTTTTTGTCCCATGGTTGTATTTTTTTCCTGTTTAAGATTTAAACAAAACCCGATTAAATGTTTTGTATGTAGGTACAATAACAGGACATACAGAATTGATGACATCAACTGGGATAGCAATCCTATGGGTACCTTTAGAAAATCAGATGGTACTGAGATCAGTTTCCTGGAGTACTACAAAAAGGTATGGAAACCTAACTGTGTGTGTTGTGCTGTAACTTGGAACGTTGGAGCATTGTTACAGGTTTGCTTATGATGCATGGATTTGTAATTAATATTTTCTAATAGAATGTTATGTTTAATGGATACTGTGTAACTTGAGATCAGTAAATAACCTACCCAGTATGACTTGGTGGGAGTGTTCCCTCCCAGGGAGCAGTTGGTCAGGCAGAAATGCCAGAAGGGTTGCATGGAGCTCTTGGGAAAACTCAAAAAGGAGGCATATGGAAGGTGGAAGCAGGGACAGGTAATATGGGAGGAATACAGATGCATTGTCACAGCATGCAGAAATGAGGTTAGGAAAGCCAAAGCTCTGTTATGAGTAAACCAACATGCAATATGTATTTCTAATACAGCAATATAATATAGACATTGGTGATCCAAAGCAGCCTGTCTTGATCAGTCAGCTGAAGAGGAACAGAAACATGGAAGGAACTGTGGTTCTAATTCCAGAGCTGTGCTCTCTAACAGGTACTGTAGAATGTTTTCATATTAAAGCATTTGTCAAACCATAATGCCTGCTGAAATGGGTATTTTGACAGCAGCCTTTTGTTCAGAAGAAATGTTTTGATTGTATAACTGTGAGTTTAGAAACAAATTTTGTAGCTAAAAGATTTTAAACAAGGCTGGAAAGTTTGAGGGGTTGTGATGCTGCACAGTCTGCAGGCGTGGTGTTCAGCATTGGCACACCGATAACTTGTAGAGATTTTTGGTGGTAGAATTTCTGTTGAAAAAGAGAAATTTACTAGAAATGGATAATTTTGCCAGATGTATAAATCTGTATATTGCTCTGAGATACTCACTCTGCACTAGCAGTACCTGTCTGTCTCAGCACTGTTTGTTCTGATTTGGAAGCATAAATGGAGACCTGCATTCCTTGCGTGGTTTCCTCTCAGGTACAAAAATCCAGCATTGTTTTTCTACTCAGATGGGAACGTTTGTACAGAGAGCAACTGAAAACCTTGACTGCTACTGCCACCACTTTGTGTCTGCAGTACATGCATCATTAATCTGTATGGCTTGGAAGTTTAATTTTCATAATCCTTAGTCTTTAACTTTTACTCAGAAAGAGCTTTTGTTGTTACCAGGATTAACGGAGAAGATGCGAACTGACTTCAACATGATGAAGGACTTGGCGATTCACACCCGGCTGCCACCTGAGCAGAGGCAGAGGGAGGTTGGAAGACTCCTTACCTACATCCAAAGGTGTGCCACCTTAACATCCTCTGTACTTCTGTCATGAAAAATTTGTATAATTCACTTTATTTCTTGCAACAAAACTTTAGAAATCTTACTGGTTTTTCAGAAAAGTCAGCGAGAGCAAATTTATTATGTTTTTAATTAGAATCTTGTTTTTAAACAGAGATGACAACGTTCAGAAGGAACTTGGAAACTGGGGGTTAAGCTTTGATTATAAATCAGTGGCCTTTACAGGAAGAGTTGTTCAAGGAGAAAAGATCTTTCAATCAGGAAACATGGTAAGTAATAAATAACTTCTAAAAACATTACACACAACTCTTTGTCCGAGCAGAAGACTTGCAAAATTCTTAAACTGTTCACAAGTTCTGTCTAGAAATCCTTGAAAGCACTACATTACAATAGTGTCTCCCTTGCAAAACCATCCCCATGTCCAAAGAAAGCCTTTTCAGGTACACAACTAGGAGACTAGAGATGTTTCTAACTGGTTTCCATTTATTAAAAAAGTACCAAGGCTTTTAGATGAAAAGCCACTAATTATTTAAGTTCAGTAGATAGAACACTTAAAGGTGGGATGACCAGTATGAATCATCTAAATTTGAATTAAATCATAGACTGTCATAAAACATTAGATATTTGCTCTGTACCAGAGATTTTTGTTTTGAAGGGCTGCTGGATGGAAAAGGGCATTTTGCACAGCTCTACAGATCCAGATATTGTATTTGTAAAGCTCTTTTAATTCTTGCTATTTAGATGTGTTGTTTTCTTTATAATAATACTTTTTCTCAAGCAGTCACCCTATTAAAAAGAAAAATGGGAGAAAAAGAAGTCTACACCAAAAGCTATGCCTTTATACCACAGAGTCTGTGCAGCAAATAGTAACTTAATCTGGGCTAAAAATTAGAAGTATGTTTGCATAATTAGGAATAAAGCATTCCAAGAGTATGATTTCTTTATAGGGCTAGATAAAACTTATTTTAAATTACTGACAATATCAGTAAAGGAACAGGTAAAAATGAGGTGGTGTTCTAGGCAGAAGTGTTAGTCTGTTCTTAAAGTGTATTAGGAAGTAGTTCTGGTACAGCTTCTCTGGTGGGGTGTTGATTTTCTTTCTTTACCATCTTACAGATTGATTACAACCCTCAGTTTGCTGACTGGACAAAGGAAACCAGGGGAGTTCCTTTAATCCGAGCTGTGCCCATGGACAACTGGCTGTTGATCCACACCCGGCGCAACCACGACGTGGCCAATACCTTAATTCAGAGCCTGTACAAGGTCACACCCTCTATGGGGATCAGGATGAGCAGGCCCATCACGTGAGTGTCTGCAGAAAGCTGGGGGGAAAACCACTTTATACTTGATTAAGATGTGTCTGTTCCCATGCTTAGGCTGTTAAATGAGGTGGTGTAGCATGTCACACTGACTTCTGTGAGAATTCTCATAAAACAAAGTTGCTTTCAGTCTGCAAACTGGGCAGTTTTCTCTTCTGACTGACTTTCCTACTCATACATTTATTTCTGAGAGCTTTTTGTGTGGCAAAACCAAGAAATATCAGACAGGCATTGAGCAAGACCTTCTCAAGTAGAGCCATATTAACAAAAGAAGGAATATGTGTTTTCTTGCTGACTAAAGTTGTATTCTAATTTCAATGTGTTCTTGTTGCAGATATCCTCCTTTGAGTACCTGTGCTTGCCTTTAACTTTGAATTTCATTGTGTTTGGAAGCCTAAATTGGGGGTGACTCCTCTTAATCTTCAAAATGTGTGAATATTATGTGCTTACTAATAGCTACAAATGTGACAATACAGTACTGATGTATAGTGGGCTTTTCTGTTTATGTATGAGTAGTTTCAATAGCTGTTGTTTTTCTTTTGAAGTTTCAGTAGGTGTTAATTGGTTTGGGTTTTTTCTGTAAGTATTTTTTCTTTCTTTTCAGGATTGAAGTAGATGACAGAACAGAAGCTTACTTAAGGGTTTTACAGCAAAGGGTTACCCCTGACACAAACATAGTATGTATTTGAATCCAGAACTTCAAATCATGCTAATCTCTGTAATTGGTGTTTTAAGATTAGTGGGATTTGTTCTCAGAAATACTACTCTTGGCTCCTGAGAATCCACTAGATGCCTAATCCTACTCCTCTTCAAATCCAAGGCTCACTATGAGTATCCTTTTGGATAAGAGCCTTTGTACTTGGCTCTGATGTACAGACACTGAAAAACTCTACAGTTACCTCTTTCACTGAACACTTGGGTGTTTCTCTTGAGCATGAGAAACTTTTCCTAAGGAAATCTTAAAATGCAGCTTCTTACAAAGGGTTTGCTTTCTTTTCTCTTTAAAGGTGGTTTGTATTTTGTCTAGTTCCCGAAAAGATAAATATGATGCCATCAAGAAATACTTGTGTACAGATTGCCCCATCCCGAGTCAGTGTGTGCTCGCTCGCACTCTCAGCAAACCTCAGACAATCATGACTGTTGCAACCAAAATCGCCCTGCAAATGAACTGCAAAATGGGTGGAGAACTTTGGAGTGTTGAGATCCCAGTAAGTCTTTTTTTTTTTTTTCTTAATTGGGAACTGTTTTTTATGAGCTTCACTTAAAAAAGAAAGCCTTTTTCCCCAAGAAATAAAATCGAGTGTTCTTCGTGTAGTTTCTGTGCCTGTGAGAAGAGGCATGAATTTAAATAAAACATAGGGAGATGCTTAATCCAAGAATTCAGTACCCATGGTTTACTTAAGTGTCCTGAAACCATACAGCTTGTGTCAAGATATTGTTACCCTGTAGCACATCTTCATGTCCTGATAGGTGTTCTGTATTGATTTCTTTTAAGCTGAAGCAGGTGATGATTGTGGGAATTGATTGTTACCACGACACTGTGACTGGAAGGCAGTCAGTGGCAGGATTTGTCTCTAGCCTGAATCAAACAATGACAAGGTAAGATTTGCCAAAGGCAAAAAATAAATAAAAAAATGACCTTTCCCTTAACTGAAAAGTACCTTGAATATGATGGACCACCAGAAAAACATCCATATTGGTTTGCTGTACATTGCTAATAAGAATAATAATATTGTGAATTAGTTTTTCCACTGTACCTCTTGAAGGAATAGTCTTGTCCTTCTTCCCCAGTGCATGGAATAGAGGATAGAGGGCATCAGGGTGTGACAGGTTCTTTCTCCTGGTGAAAACCACCACAAGTTGACTTGTATGAACATTATTTTTGATTGAGAAGAATTTCAAGTGGTGCTAAGGCACTTTTACCACGGGGGAAATATTCTCATATAACTCTTCCATGGCTGCATTGACCCACAACACCCATAAAGGCTCAAGTGGTCGTAGGCATTTTAAAAATAACTTCATTGAATGAAGCCCAGGAAATGCTTTGAAGGTCTTTTATTTTGTTCTTCACAGGTGGTTCTCCCGCTGCGTCGTTCAAAGTCGTGGGCAGGAACTTGTGGATGGAATCAAAGCCTGCTTGCAAAGTAAGGGAAGGAGTTCTGCTCTTGTGGAGTCAGATCCTCAAAACACACCTCCCCTGCTGCCTCGAGGGGAGGTGGGACCAACTGGCACTTGAATAGAAACAGGTTAAAAATATAGTTGTAAATCTTGCTGGAAACGAACAACAGCATTTTGTGTACGGTCATCCACTGATTCCAATATTTCTTTGCAATAATTACAAGTTACTTCTCAGTAAACTTCAAAGAATGTTTTAGCAGAGTTGGATGTAAAGGAGGACAGCTCCCTGCTGTGAGGGAGGCCAGTGGAGCAGAGAGTCTCCTCAGGTTCTTCCTTTTTTGTCAGTACACAGGTAAACCAGAGTTCTTTTTGCAGGTAATATTTGTCTAACGTGATGCTTACCTGTCTCAGGTGACCGAAACATTGACAACCTTAGTTTTCAAACTTAACTGCTGTTTTTCCAGGAATAAAAATCCATTTTTTGTTTTGGAATAATCTTTCATTACAGCTAGCAGCTTTTACCCTTGGGGTTTTTGTTTGTTTGTTTGTTTGTTTTTTAAGCTGCTCTAAGAAACTGGTTCAAGTGGAATAAGTGTTTGCCCTCTCGTATCTTTGTGTATCGTGATGGTGTTGGAGATGGTCAACTAAACACTCTGGTTAATTATGAAGTGCCTCAATTCCTGGATTGCTTGAAGAGCATCGGGACTTACTACAGGTAAATCTGTTTCCACCACCCCTCTTGTTTATACTGCAAGAGAAATTAGTACTGGGATACAAAACAAGGTTATGGATGAAGATTGTCTTTCTGTCTATACTTATTTTTACTTGAGCTTAAATAATTGCCTTTCTGATGATTGTTCACATGATTTCAGATATCTGACTTATAATAGGAAAATTCTTAGTACATGCACCACATGACTGCAATACACATGTATGCACATACAATCCTTAAGCATTCTCTGTGGATGTGGTAATTAATGCTTTTTTTCCAACTGGTTGATCATAGCCTGATGACTCTTGTGTGTCTGGTAAGTCCATTTTTTTTTCTTTCCACTTCTGAAAGGATTTTGTTGTCCAGTCATTTATATTCTGCACAGTTTTCAACATTCTGCTTTTAAACTTAACAGCAGTGACTTAACCTGCTCTGAAAAATGAACATGAACATGTTTCCTTACACTGCAGGCAAGCAGAGCCCCAAACAAGTCGTAGCTCAGAGGAATTGAGGTGTGTAGTTCTCCTCTTTAGTTTCTGTTACAGCATTTTTGATAAAGAGCAAGCTATTAAAGCAGTGTTTTCTATATGAGATGATGGGGTAGAGAGTAGAAATCTGATCTGTATTTAGATTATCTCTTTGGCCTGTTTTTCTGTCTCCTTATGAAGTTTAATATAAGTTAGATAGGTGAGAAATAGCATCAGAGTATCCAAATTTATGAGAACTGTCATTTAATCTAAATCAATGACTTAATTAGGACTTATTTGTGAAATTAATGCCCTGAGGTCTAGAGAATCTGTTCCTGAAGTACTCCTAGTGCAGTTTTTCATGATAGCTTTTGGGTTTTTCCCTTTATTTTAGCCCAAGGCTTACAGTGATCGTTGTGAAGAAACGTGTGGGTGCCAGGTTCTTTGCAGAGACTGGTGGAGGACTCAAAAACCCACCCCCTGGTACTGTTATTGATACAGTGGTTACCAGACCAGAGTGGTAAGTTACTGGAGAAGTGACACTTAGTCCTTTTGCCAGCAGCCTTATAATAAAGGAAATAGATTAATCTATATTAAATGGACTGTGGGATCAAGTAGAAAAATACTTTCCACATTTCTGTCCTCTCGGGAAGAAATCATAGTGAACTCATAGATGAAAGAAGTGGACAGGCTTACATTTTACAAATGTATTGTGCAGTATTCCATGGTTTTCAGTATGCCCTATTTGTGTACATCAGAATATTACATTTCAAGTGTGTGTGTCTCACTTTTAGTGTTTCTTATTTTGATTGTTAAAGATTTAGTTCTGAATGAGAGTGTATTGACAGCATCGCCCAACTGTCCTTACTGGAGAGCAGCCCCTTCTGCAACAGACTCTGCTTTTCCTAAGGCTTTGCTTTTCCTGTTACAGGTATGATTTCTTTGTTGTGAGCCATACAGTGAAAAATGGCTGTGTCACACCCACTCATTACAATGTCATTTATGATGGCAGCCAGCTGAAACCAGATCACTTGCAGAGGTTGACCTACAAACTCTGCCACATGTACTATAACTGGTCGGTAAGTGTTTCCCGGGGGGAATGATAATATTTTTCTTCTAAGACTGTGCATCTCTGTGCAGTTACAACCCACAAGAAGGTGGAAACAGTTATCCTTGAAACACCCATGCAGATCCAAAAAGCCTGCAGTTGTGCCTTGGGACCTAGAGTGGTGGTTTGAGAACTAGATGCTTTATAATTAACCTGACCTCTCTGAAGATTACTTTAATCTTTATTCTCAGTAAAAAACACTTGTTACTTTGAGTATTGTTCCCAAATTCTGTGTCAAAAGCAAACTTGAAGTGACTGTTTCTTACCTGCAGAAAATACTTCCTGCTTTATGTGGAGGTGGAATTATGTTCCTCCACTTCCCTTGAGGCTTCTGTTGCATTCCAGGATGAGCACACAGTCAGCTCATGCCTGAGGTGTGCTTCAGATTTGTCAGTTTAACAATCCTAAATATGCCTGACTGTAACCCATGTCCCACCTTCTGCAAGACCCCAGTATCGAATGTAAACCTGTGTAAAAGGTCTTTTTGGAGAGAGGAGAGGAATGGAGTTGGGAAGTTTAGGTTTTCTTGCACCTCTTCTTCTGTGTTCAGTGTATATGATGGTATTTTCAGAAACCAGCATAAACAACAAGGAATATAAACTTTACATGTATGCATGCTTTGGAATTCCAGGGGTGTCTGTTACAGTGAATGCATACTTATTTAAATTACTTGAAAATAACTGCTTCTTTTTTTTTTTTTCCCTCTTCTGCAGGGTGTTATCAGAGTACCTGCTCCTTGCCAGTATGCTCATAAATTGGCTTTCCTTGTCGGGCAGAGCATTCACAGAGAACCAAATCTGATGCTTTCAGACAGACTTTACTATCTTTGAAGTTGAGCTACCAGCCAAATAGTGTAGTTCTTTTCCAAGGAATGCAGAATTGTCTGAGGTTTTGGTTTTCAGTTTTGTTTTTTCTTAAAAGACATGCCCACGGGATAATATGTGCACTCATGGAACTTATTTTTGTTGTTTTAGGAAGTCTTACCCAAAAGTACTTCTAGAAGGTAAGAGAGAGAGCGATACAGAACAAAATCCAAATTTTTTCAGCTAGTATGTTACACTTCTAGTTTTCAAAATGCTTCAAAACTGTTGATTCCTTGTTTTTGTTGCCTGTTAAAATGAGGACAAAATTTTGTTTCCTAAACTGTTTCGTACCTCAAAAAGAGGCTGTAAGATGCTCTTGGTTATCAAGGCTTTGTTTCAAGGCTGCCATTGGGAGGAATTTGCAAACCAACTGGAAACTGTCTGGAGCCTCCCTGGGAGCAGAGGGGAGTGAAGTGGAGCTTTTCCAGCTGAGGAGGAAGTGCTGTGCAGGCCAGAGTTACAGGATTGATCAGCACAGGCAGAATTATTATTGGAGCACCTTTGTTACCCAAGACTACACTGTTCTCTCCACAAAAAGGATGGATGTTGGATGCTGTTGGGGCAGCTGTGAGACTTAGAATGGACTATCCTGTGGATGTCCTTTTTCTTAGTCTTGTAACTTCGTGTTCACTACACTGTGCAGTTGTCCAGAGCAATTTCCTCCCACTGTCATCACTGAAAGGAATTAAACTTGTGGGTTGATACTATTTAACCACCTGCTTGTTAAATGTGAAAACAGCCTCCATCTGAGCCTCAGTGCACTGACCAGGGTCAGGGGGTTTTTTTGATTTTGAAGTTCCAAGCAATGGGCACTGGCCTTGGTTTGTTTTGCATGTCTGAGGTTTTCCTTGGTAACTGTTGAGCAGCAGCAGCTCAGTTTGTAAAGCAAGTAGCAGTTGTGTGGAGGGAAGTAGATTTCAGAATTAATACCAGAGTCAAAATAGCACACATGGAAGAATCTGGATTAGTGCTGGTTCTCCTAACTAAGTTGTTATGAAGCTTGTTCCTGTTCTTTGTGAGATTTAAATAAAGTTGATGCTGTAATTCTTTGCTTGTTTATGTATTTGCTTATGTACTTCAACAGTGGCCTTTGGGCATAGATGTGGCACTTTTTATCTCTGGAAAGCTCTTGCAGTCTTGCATGTAGATGAGCCTTTCTTTATTCTACAGTAAATTAGCCATTGACAGTTCTGAAAAATGAGAGTTCTATAACTTGTATTCAGTTGAGGTTTTTTCCTTAGGCTGAGAGAACTCTACCTGCTTCTTCCACATGGAATTTGTCGTGGAGAGATGCAGAGGGTTTTTTTGGCAAATAGTTTGGTGTTTCTGGTGTCACACCTTGGGGTCTGAGCAGGGGTGCTGGGCCAGGAGGGAGGGACAGAGGCTGGCACAGCAATCAAGCAGCTGTAGAGTTATGAAACATACTGCACTCTACAAAATATCAAATTATTTATTTATATAAAATATAATACACAACAGTTGTACACATGCACACACCCACACAGTACTTTACCACAACTTTAGGCCAGTTATTTTCTTTAATTAAATGTTATAATCTAGCACACAGTATCTTACAGTAATTTACATTATTATCTGAAGACACAATGGGGAAGCTTTGATCATTCATTTATAAACCTTCCATAAATTACAAAAAGAAAGGCAGTCTGAAAAGTATGTATAAACAGTAAAAACAATTTACAAATGGACAAGAATTACAAAATAGTAACAGCCAATGACTGCCATCAGTGTGTAAGATTGGTTGTCTTGATATGCCAATATCACAATTAAGATTTGATTAGAGCCTCTTGCAGCCTCGTTACTGGCTGTGGCCTGTGACTGCAACACAGTCTGTCCTTTTTACTTTCAACATGTACTTTATCCTGAATCTGACATCAGCAATATGAAAATGCCTTTTAACTTAGAACTGGACCTCCACAGAAAAAACAAACCTGGGGGAGTAAAGGGGTTTTGGTGTGGAGTTGGTTTGTTACTTGTTTATTTTTTTCTTTTCCCAGTAGCTTAGAACAGTAAACCAGGAACCCCCAACTTGGAGGTTGAATGGTTGAAACTGGGTGAGGTTCTGAATAACTTACACTGTGTCTGATTTCAGTGGAGTGAAAATGTTGACAGAATAAATCAATACACGGTTTTGGTTTTAGGGGGAAGGGGGAGGAAATAAAGAAGCAAAAACTAAAAAAAAAAAAAAAGCATTTAGCACAGCACTTTCAAACTCCCAGGAGTTACATCAGACAGTGAATGGAGTCAGAAACATAGTACTTGATCTTAAATTACCATGTTTTAGGGGAGATGAAGACAGTTGAATACACAGTACATACAAAGTATACGCTGTATATTTATTAGACAGTACAAATCATTGTGCATTAATAAGGCAAAACATCAAGGCTGATTAAACTAGGAGTTTCAAGACCATTTTTGTTAACGATTCGATGCAGTGGGATGATCTCTCTGAACTAGGAATCAAGGACCAGAGTTTTCTCCCCACCACTCATGGTTACAGGAGGCTAAAGGCTGAGATATTCCCAGTGCAGTTGCAGGTGGTGAGTTGACTTCAAATAAAACCATGTTCTTCTGGTCTTAAGCCCACAGAATTTTTTGTTTTTTTAAAAAAAAAAGTTTTTGCAACAACACATCCACTTCCTTTTTTTTTTTTTTCCTTGCTGTTTTGATTAAGCAATTCCCATGATTCTATTGACATCAGAGTTTGGTAAAGTTGTACTGCATAGTCATGAAAGCCCTAGTTTTGACTTTTTTTTTTTTTTTAAAAAAAAAAAAAAAAAAAAAAAGAAAAAAAAATTAAAATTAAAAAAAAAAAAATACACAGACTGGAAGCTTTACAAGTTGTCCAGGAGCACATGAATCATTTCACTGCACCAAGCTTTTTCAGCAGTTTCTTGCCTTTGGAAAGCAGCCCCTTTTTCTTTTTCGAGGACATATCCCTGCCTCTCCCGGGACTACCCGAACCCAGAGGTGACGGAGGTGACCCGGGGTGGAGATGGACTGTGGGGGATGGTGCTCTCCGGGATGTACCTGTATTCTCAGGAGGAACCTATTAGGTACATTGTTATAATTTATTGAATGTTTGAAAGCTTCAAAGCTGTTCAGCATCAAGAAAGTTGGTAACAATCAACTTTGTTCCCATTTACCCACTTAAGCAAAAGGGCTGGTTCCTTTCTTCTCTGT
The DNA here is from genome assembly GCA_035041135.1 of Platyrinchus mystaceus. Lineage (NCBI taxonomy): Eukaryota > Metazoa > Chordata > Aves > Passeriformes > Tyrannidae > Platyrinchus > Platyrinchus mystaceus. The sequence goes on from JAWWLV010000038.1 coordinate 13,572,552, forward strand.
GGCTTCAAATACTGCTCGGGGTTATGGAAAATGCATAAATTTAGAGGGGGGGGGGAAAAAGTTGTAGAACGACAGAAAACCCACCCTGGTTTGGTTGTACCTTTTTAAAGGAAATGTTGGATACACTTGTTTTGCCAGAATTCTGGCCACAAAAGCCTCAAAACCGGCTTTGGCTTTGCATTTCAGTACTCTGATAGTACTAAAATGGAGAGGGGTATTTTTAGCTACAGATTTAAGAAAAATAAATGTGTTAATTACTACAGATTAGCAATCTATAGAAGCCAAACTCTTTTCAGAAGAAATTACTTAAAATGCTACATGTTCACTTACTTTTTAATGTCCTTTAAATGCCTTTTCTTTAAAATTGGCTAGCAAACTTTATGTACAGATTAGAGAAGATGGCACACTGGCTTAAAAAAAAAGAAAAAAAGAAAAAAAAAAGGAAAAAGAAAAAGCTAAAATGAACCTTAATTGCAATCAAAGAAAGCTCAAAGACCCTGACTGCTTGATGTGTATGCTGCAGCTATGAGGTTGTTGGATGACAGCATTCCTAAATATTTTGAACAGCTATTTTTTTTTTTTTTTTTGCAATCATCAAAAGCGCTTGGATGAAAATGCTAAAATTGCTTATACTCAGCCTATCCTAACTACAATGCCCAGCTGGCAACATGGGTTACTATCCATTAAGATGATATTTTCATAGTAGAATCCATGCTGGAGGGAGTCCTGTTAGCTTGGAGTTAAAACATCAGCAATTTACTGGCTTGTTGTGCAACAGTGAGTTAAGCAAAGGGGCTTCAAGCCAACTTTGATTTTAAATCAAGGTCTAATTCTAATGGTAAAAAAAAAAACAAACCAAAACAACTTGGTAAAGCACCCCAACGTACACCTGAAGATACCAGATATCGAGTCTAATGCATTCATTCAGCGAGCTGCATGTTTCAGGTCGAGACTTTTATTGCATTGGTAAACCAAACAGTTGCTAATATTTCAAATGTCCACGTTCCAGGAAAAATCCCAGTCAATTGTACCATAGGAAGGGATTGTTTTCAGAAGTGTTAAATAGTTGGTCTTAGGCAAGCTGGGGTATAATCGATTATGGAAAACACATCTTAAGGCAGACAATTTAAGTAGCTCTGTTTGAGTGTAATGAGTTTCAGAACCAACTATACCCTTGTAAACTACCGTGTGCATCAGCTTACGCTGCACGTGGATGGTCTGTAAGGGTTGGAGCTGTTGTGCTTTTCTCTTGACACAGGAGCTTGGAATTTTTACCTCCCAGGTTGGCTAACAATGCAATATGCAGCTTTGTTTGTAGGGTAGTTAGACATCAAACTCTCCTTTCTATGTAAACATAAACATTGAGCTCGTGAAGAAATATGTTCCAAACGCTGACCTTCATAAAGTGAGGTCTGATTGACTTCCAAGGATTCCTTTTTAAAGGATTTGTCTCCTAAAAAAAACCTCAATTGACTTGACTAGATTCAGCAGAAGCATACAGCCTGCTCTTCTGTGGCCAAGGGTTTTGGAGACATATTTCTTTCCTTTTCCCCCACAATTAAGTTTCAAGACTTGCATTAGATAGCCAGGTAGCTTTAATTGAAATCTCTATTGGTATCTTCAGTTGCTCACTTACGTGAAGGCTACATTGCCTTATTAAGGTGTGAAATGAACACTCTTCTTCTGTTTCCAAGCAGATGAGCAAAGAAATAAAAATATATATAAAATATATAATATATAAAAGTATTGCAGTGATGAAACAAAACCAAAAATGAGATACTCTACACATGGTTAATCTTTCATAAAAGAGAAGTCTCTGAGCAATTAATGCCAGTTGGAACAGGAAGTCATAAGGATTAAAAGACGAGCTCTGTCAGTCAATCAGCTGCAGTTACAGTTTGTATTTAGAGGAACACTGGTACCAATCTTTTGCCCACAAGAGCTTTTTGTAGTGAGAGCAGTTTAGAAGCTTTAGGAAGTAACTATCACCAGAGAAGAGCTGCCTAAATTCGAATTCTAATGGCAGGTACTGTAATGGCTGCAATCAAACAGCCAATTGAGTTTCTCCATTTACAAATGTAACGAGCCAGCGAAGGCGAAAGTCGCTTCTCCTTACGGTTTATTTCATATATTCGAGAGAGTTAATTTTAAATGGGCAGATGAATTTAAAATGTTAAAAGTGACGTCTAAATTATAGATGAGACAGGATGGAATGGGAAAATAAAAGAATTTAAGTTTTTCTTAGTCGGTTGCTTACCCTTTTTGCTTTCGAACGCGTCGGTGTGTCGTGGACGTAGCGCGAGGGTGCATCGGATAGAAAGACTTCAACATCATCAGGCACTTCTTCAAGAAAGTTGGAAGGAACCAGCCCCTTTTGTCCGTTAAGTTCACCCTGCAACACCATGACATGTTTTAATTAAAGCAAATGTAGGTTGCCAAGAAGGTAAGGAAACACTTTTGCCTGTTGCAAAGCTGGTGAGGAAGAGGAAAAGCCTCTCTAAGGTCACTGGGACGTGACCTGAACCCCCCTCCCCTGGGCTGGCATGTAGTGGTTGGTGCTGGTGAAGGTGCTCTAGCAGGTTGGAGCAGTTTGTAGTGTGACCAAGCAGGAGCCAACTTACATAGTAAAATCCATCTTCATCAATCTCACCAAAGACGGTGATAATGTCCCCAGTGCAGAATGTCAGCTCGGCCTGCAGGAAAGGGACAGGGCAGGTGGTGTTAGGCAAAGATGACCTTTTATCAATAATAAATCCACTAATATTTCCCCCCCTCCTTCATGTAGACACAGTTGGTGAAAACAAATTGATCTCTGAGAGCAAAGCTTATTTTTGTTTTTTGTTTTTTTTTTTAATGCATTGGATTTTTTCCCTTAGCTTGCTAAGCCTGCACTCCTCCCACTGGGCTCTGAACACCCCCAGCACTCCCTGGGGCCAACAAGCCAAGACATTCAGGCCTTGAACAACCTGAGCATACTGTGAAGCTTTGAACTACACCAGCTTCAAAGGTCCCTTCAATCAATCCTTGTGGCAGGAGGGAACAAGACACTGGGGTGGGACGTGGCTCAGATCCCTGCTCTGTGCTGAGCTGAGCACCAGGACTAAGGGGTACAGGAACAGCTGAGGGAGCTGCTTTTCACAGAATCCCAGGATTAGGGTTGGAAGGGAGCTCTGGAGATCATCCAGTCCAACCCCCTGAAGCACAACATTCCTGCAGTGGAGCTGTACTGGATTCTCTTCAATAAAGGCTTTGGAAGGAGTAGCTCTACTCTCTGATCAGCAAACAGAGAGAGCACTGGGCTCTTTTTAATTGTCTGTGGCTTAAATGCAATATAATGGGGGGGGTAATTATATTTAATTTCCTGTGGTCATGGGAGAGAGAACAAACAAAATGTTTGCAATATATCAGCACAATTTCTTTGATTTGTTGGCCAAACTACTTTGAAACATAATTTAGAAACAGATTTGGTTCAGCAAGAAACAGAAAACAACCCTGGCTGTGTTTTAAAGCATCAAGACCCACATATTTCAAAATTTTTGGAAGTTACAGAGGTTTGAAAGCACTCAGGACTATCAGCTTGTTAGAGTGAGTTAGGGTACTTCCCAAAAATAATCATTTTTTTAGGTGCAAACATGCAGAGGAAATTGGAAAATAAAAATTCCCTGCAATTTATAACTGCTTTTTCCCTAACAGACTTCTGTTATATCTGCAGGTTCACACACATATGGCATAACATCCATAGCCAGAGCTGATTTTAGAATGTACTGAGCTGTATTAAATAAAACCTATGGAGGATATTCCTTGATTTTGTTTGAACAAGAACTGGAAATCTACTTGTACAGATGCCATAAGCTTGTCATACACATCTGCTCCAAACCACTTGACCTGAGTTTGTAATCCTGAACTATTTCTTTGCACATCCACCCTAAATGGAGAGCAGTGTCTGTCAGTCCTGACTGTGTTGAGCATCCACAGCACACAGTTCTGGCCGTACCTCGACATCCACATTGGGAGAACTTTCTCTGGGATCATAATCATACAGTGCCACCATCCTCCTTGTAGTCACTGGCTGTTGTCTGCCACTCCTTCTGCTTCTCTCTGTTCCAGTCACAGGGAGAGGAAGGGGAGGAAAAGCTATCAAAGTTATTTTGACAATAAAACCACGATGCACCTTTCCCTCACGTCCTTTTCCCAGCAGGGCAGCAGCAATGTGGGTGTTTCTCCAGCACAGTGATAAAAAGTCACAGATTACCAAACCTATTAGCACAGATAAAGGATGTGAAACCACATATGCTTCATAAATAATATTTAACACTCATTTGGCCCTCTGTTCTAAGCCACTGAATCCTCTGAACAGTTTTAGTTGCAAAACTAAAGCTCTGCAATTTTCATCTGTTCTTGGTTGTAAGAATCAGAGGTTACCAGGGCTGGAAAATTTAGATGCACCTGCATATAGCAAAAACAAATAGATACAGCAGATCCAGCCAAGTTAATAGCACCCAAAAGTTAGGAAAAGTGAAATGTTGATATTTTCCCTTACCAATTTTCTCAATTGGTGTGTTCAAAGGAAGAAAACCTTGTTTAAGAAGCTGATCCATCATCTCTTCATCATCTGCTTGGATCTCAGAGACCATATTACATGGGATAAGGCCAATTCTTGTACAGGTTTCTCCACGATAAAATCCATCAGCATCTTTGTCCCCATAAACCTGTTATTCAGAGGGTGATAATATTGGTCAGCAAAGGTTTTAGCATTCAGGAATTTTAATGCAGACTAAGTGGTTACTGAAGCATAGATGATGACTGCAGTTTGCATGTGGAAATATATTAGTTTTTGACTACTCTGACTTAGGTTATAAAACTGGAATTGTGACATTTATTTGAATTATAACTCCAGATACATAATTTGCAGAATTTGGACTTTTTTTTTTTTTTTTGTTAGCAGTGAAATGCACAAAAAGTGCCTTAAAAGTCATCAGTCTCTCCCTGTGCTGAGCCAGAAGTTTACCTCATAGTTTACACTGACGTTTATGGAATTATTCTGGAATTATATTCAAAATAAAACATTTGCAAAATTGTGCCAAAATGTCGTTACTTTGATTCAAACAACTTTTATATGATCAAAAATGCCTATCTAATACATAATGTACTTATGATATATGTGCTTAAGCTCAGCCATTGTCTTTAGAGAAAACACGATATAAGGTATAAAAATAGCGTGGATGTCATCAGTGAGAACATATAAATCCAAAATTTCTCTGCAGTGCTAAAAATGCAGTCAAGTCATGAAGGCTACTCATGATCCAAAGGCCTAGATCTAGGACTGTGCTAAACAAGAATTATGTTCTTAAAGTCAAACTGAGACTGTAACACGTGTACAGGTTTCCCACAGCTCGTGGAACTGACCCTCCACCACCCCACTGCTCAGGGAATGTACCAGAAACATTTTGGAAATGGAAACTAATCCATTGTCACAACAGTTCGATAAGAAATTCAGAGCAGAGAAATCACCATGGTCCCAAATATAAAATAAACACCACTGAGAGTAAATATCTGACGTGAGATCTCACGAGACTTTTCAGTGCCAAACAGGTAAATATTTGTGAAGAAATAATTACAACACCTCAGTGAAATGCACATTCTTGCGAAGGAAAATAAGCTCTTAAACAAGATCATTTTTTTGGGCACAAACCTTATATCACGTGCAGAGGTAAGCAAAATACAGAACAAAGTATTCAACATAACAAAAATTGTGATTTAGGGTACAGACATTTATGTTAAGACTCACCACAGTGAAAGGCAGTCAGGATTTTAACAGCTTAAGATATAATTTTATCTCTGAAATGGGCAATATTCAAATGAGTCTGTTTTTATTTTTTTCAGGTTCTGTTTCAGATCACACTTAAATCTCAATCACTCTTGGACTACCAGCAGCTGCTTCTTCTGCCTCTCTCATTCCTGCCTGTTTTGCACCAGATCAAATGGATGCAAGGCTGCAGGAGGAAACACTTCTGCTGATTCCACAGAAATATCTGCTGGCTTTTTCAAACCAGATCAGCAAAGCTGAACAAATCTGCCTTGCAGCTGCACAGTCAGAAGATGAGGGGAGCTGGGATGGAGGGCTGGGAAAAACACTGCCAGAGCCCAACCCCTGAAACAGCCCCTTTCTCCTCTGTGCCCTGCTGAAAGGCGGGGTGTGTATTTTACACCAAACCAACAGAAAAGGGAACAGAAATACCTGACTTCTGGACTCGAATTATTTTAAATTGTGTACTATTCTAGGAGTGTTCAGCATTTAAAAAACACAGCAGGTCTGGTTTGTATGGAAGGCACAACACTCAAGGCTCCTGTGGGACCTTTGCAGCAGAGGTGTCCTCTCTGGAGCAGTTTTTCCTGCAGGGTTTGTGGCAATGGAGCTTCAGTCACAATTTTAGTCTTAACACCTAAATCTCTAATTAGGTCTTGCTCTAAATATCTACAGAAACTTTGAGACTTTTGCCCACCATGTGATTATTTTTAAGCCATTAGCACAGATACCAGGTTCCAGAGCCAGTGAGATTTACAGCCTGAACCTCTGAAGGAAAAAAAAACCCCTTGGATTCCAGTCACAGGAGGGACAGAGGAGACCCTGTTTGCAAAACTGGATCCCTGATTTCCTTTGTTTTCAGGTCTCACCTTTATGATCTGTCCTTCTTTGAAGGGCAGCTCTTCCTCCGCGGCGTCAGGATTTGGGGACATCGTCAGCGGATCGTAGTCAAAGAGTGCAACAAATATTCGAGTAGAAATATCCTCTGTGCCAGGATCTGTTTCGGATTCTTCATAAAGATCTGGAGAAAGATGGTCGTGACCACCGTAGCCATCTGGGAAATTAAAGTCAGAAAAGAACAATTCAGTGATACAAGTTGGCCTCATCTTTCTGCTATTCCAGTTAATATTTGAAACACGTTTGGCATTTCAGTGGAAAAAATCCCCAAACCTCAATGTATGTCCTATAAAGCTTGGTGGGTTGGTCTTTTTCTTTTTTTTTTTAATTAGCAAGTTGGTATTTTTTTAAAAAGCATATAAAATCTGCATGCACTGAGTGTTATCTCCTACCCCACCCTGACATTTACACATGTGGGGATACAGCTCAGGTAGGAAAGCTGTTTTTGTCAGGTTTACTGGAGTTTGCCATAAATTAATGAAGCATGTTAAGGGTGACATAATGATGAGTCTGATAGGCTTTTTCATTCCTGCAAAAATAACTATACTTTGGATCCACTTGTTTTCCAGCACAGCTGCCTCTGCTCTTCATGGACACAAGAAAGCACATCCCAGCTGTGTTGAAAACCATGTTTTAGGTAGCAGGTTAAAAATAAAACATGGTTATAACCTCTCCAGACAGGGAAGAAGGATGGTATTACAGCAGTGTTAGTCCTGCCAGGGTTGGAAAAACCTACACTGCCTATGATTTTGTTGCAATACTGTCAATAGTTAACATAGTGCCCAAAACAACCCAAACCACTAACAAGGTGTGTTAAAATCCAGGAGAAATAATGATTTAACTATAAGCTCATTAGGAAAATCTATCCTTGAATATCCCAACACTTGACACTGCACTGAATTCTGTCCACTGCAGGGTAACAGATCAATTAGGACATTAAAAATGAGAATGAACATTTTGTCTCATCTATCTTTCAGACTTTTCAAATGACCTGGAGAATGCTTTTAGTCCATGATTCACAAACATACTTAAGGATGGACTTCAGAAAACCGAATTGGAAGATTAGGTGGAAATGGCTAACAGTGAGTGTTCTGACTGATGGGTTTAAAAGGCTTTTAATTTTGGTTTGAAAGAGGATGTGGCAGCACTTTCCCAAACAGTCTCTTTCAAGACACACACACTTGAAGCCCCAACAATTAAAGCCCTTGAAATCACAAGCCACTTGTGAATATCTTGGCTTATTGAAAAGTCCCTCTGGCTTCACTGGGAGTCAAGTATTTTTGTTCTTTGATGAATCAACATTTATCATCCAGTTTACAAGATCCTTCACAATGAATAAATTGAGAAAGTGATGTTATGAATTATGGTGAAAATGTAGTTCAACTGTATCAATTTTTTCCAAACCATTTTCATGTTAATACAATTTTTCCTGTAATCACCTCTTGCAAATTAAAGACTCACATTATTTTTTAACAGTTTGAACGTTCAATATGAAATATTTTAGATAAATGCTTTTTACCTTTTTCCCTCTTTTTCCTCTACATCATGCATTTTATTCAACATTTGGTAATTATAAACTACCAGAAAGAATGTTCAGAGGGTCACAGCTTTCAGGGAACATCTCCTAACTCGTGGGTCCAGAGCTCAAGAAAGAATATGAGTAAGGATAAAATGCAGAACAGCGAAAGGGCAGGGAAAAATTCCAGCCAAGAAGCTTTAGGCAGGCACAAAGCACAGAAAGAATGTAGGAAAGGGCACATGTGGGACAGAAAGCAATGAGACACAAAGGATGGGATCCTTCTCTGTTCCTCCCCCAGTCAGGTTGCAGCTGATACTCAGGCCCACCAGGCAATGTGAATCAGGTGGGTCAAGCAGGGTTTTGTTTTGTTTAAAATAAAAATTATCAATTTTTGCATCAGACTCCAACTCCACTTAATGAAGGTAAGGTGGAAACATGAATTACAGGCAAATGTATCTCTGTTAAAAGCACTGGCCTGTGCCAGAACACTCATGTTTGCTTCAGTGAACCAGAAAGCAAATAATCTCTTGATTAGCTCATTAGCCACTTATCTTATACTTTCAAGAGGTACAAATGCGTGTCACATACACACACATATCACTGTGCATGATTCCCAGCTGGAATTCCCAACTGGTCCACAGTGGCAACCACAGCTGCACCGAACTCACTCGATGTACACTGATACACCCAGGCTGCTGTTCTGGCTGTGTCACTCAGATATGTCTGCCTGGAAACTCAGCATTTAATTACAATTTACCTAAAATTTCAGGGCCTCTTCTGTTTCATTTCAGATATCACCAAAACCTCAGAGAGTTTCTTAACTCTCTACATGGCCTGGGCTGCTTTTATGGGTTCAGCATCACACACTTCAATTCCCTGTCTGATGAACTGTGAGAACTGAGTTGTTGATCGTGTAATGATTCCTATGTTGTTGAAGCAACAAATACTATCAGTAGTGGGTAAAACTGCCTTACTTATGTAATACAGTAGAACACACAGAATAATTTTTGTCTTCATCAAGTGACACAGCCCAAGTCCTGCATGGTCACTGAAGAGACCCCGAGTCTCCCTTTAGCCTACGAATAATGTGTGGTAACTGCAATGGCAGAACATTGGGTTGTGATACACTTTGTGCCTGTCCCTCTGCCTGGATCCAGCGGGGATGTTTGGATGGAGGGTGGTTCAGGTGTGTCCAGTCACTGACTGGCACTGGGAGCAGAGCAGCTTCACAGAGTTCATGCAATGCCCGGGCTGGTCGAGTATGGAGAGGGGCTGTGCAGCGGGACGGAGCCCTCGGGGCTGTCTGTCCCTTGGAGCTGAGCTGGAGGAACTTACCTGAGGGCACCCAGGGCTCAGAGCCAGCTCCCCTGGCATCCTGCACTGCATGCAAGGGTGTCACACACGGTTAACACGCAGCTCTAAACCGAGCCTGGCACAAAGGATGAAGAATGGTGGGCGTACCGTGTCCATAGTGAGGGGCCATGGGACGCTGCGGGGGCCACTGCTTGTGTCCAGGGCTGCCATAATAAGCTTCTTCTTTTACAGGTGAAATATTTCCCTCACTACCTGACCGAGACCGAGCGCCTTCACTGTTACTGTCCATTGTAATTTCTATGGAGAAAAAGGGAATGATCTATTAAAACAGATTGTAGAGTTGCCTCGGCTGAGGCTCCTGCTGGCAGGCTGGGCCAGCCTTGTTCTCTCACTTCCTAACACTGCACAAGCTTTGCCAGATGTCTCAGCCTCTAGAAATCCTCTTCAGCAGGTGTGTGTGTGTGTGTGTGGGATCACAGAAATATGGATCTGGATTTTGTGCTTTTTAAAATTCATACAGTGTAAATATTGTTGGTTAGGTCTTTGGATAGGAATCGTCTCTTATTATGAGGTTTGAACAATCCTACCTGCCAGATCTGCATGGTCAAGAGCACTGTAAACTGTGTTTCACCTTCTAAAGTATCAACCTAAAAACAAAAATTAATTAATTCACTGAAATCCTACCTGCAAGAAGATACTAGTCTGAAGAATTTATAGCTTTATGGAGAAAATACCTCAAGGAACTTAAATTACGGAACATTTTGAAGAAAGATTTCGCTACTGAAATCTTAAGAACATTACAATCTAGAAAGTCTTCCCCTCTTCTTCTGAAACTGCCTTAAGAACTCTCCATCACTTAAGTGACCCTTTAGCTAAACAACTCAGTAAAAACCCCAGACAAATTTGGAATCCACATTTTTGAGCTATAGCTGAGGCCAACAAGTTTCAGCTGTTTAAGAAGCCTAAACTTTGACTCAATCATATTTACTTTCTTTTTTTTTATTTCGCTCTGCTTTTCATTTTATGGAACTCCATATTATAATGACACAGCTATAACAAAACCATCCTTGCAGCCCTTACTCTTGGGAAATGTTCTGTGCCAGTGGGAGATCAGAACAGTGGGTTCAGGTGTATGCACTGATTTACTATATGCTTTTGGATGCCCTACTTTTACTACATTTTATTTATCTGAGCTCTCAATATTTTTCATATCTTCTAGATTTTTTTTTTCCTAGCAGGTTTACAGGAAGGAACTTTCAAGCAGTTTTATCAAGTGTTTAAATTTCCTTCAGTTCTCCTCAAAGTGGTATTTTACAGTATGATGCTGAAAGAGAGATATATTGCATGCTTACCTTTCAGCAACTTTAATCACTGGTCTTCTAGTCACAAATTAGGACTCCTGAACTCTAAACCACATAAGGCCTTCCAACAGTTTCACAGCAAATAATATTTTTTGTTATATACTGTACATAATGCTCAATAGTTTCTTGTTACCAGCAAGAGACAATATTGTCATTTCTTTCTAATGGAACTTTCCCAAAGGGCATTTGTGGATTGTAAATAATACAAATCACAATAATTAATGCTTTAAGTTACACCAAATGAAACAAAATCTGAATTATTATTTTCTATTTAATTATCTCCTTGAGCACAGACTATCAGAAATTAATTTCTTTATCAGATTCCTAAGCTGTTGCTATTAGACTACTAAACAGCAAACTCATTGCTTAGTGGTTTCTGTGTCCTAACCTTGTTTACAGAAAGTGAGCTCTGATAAATTTAATCACTTCCCTTAGTTTTTAATTAAAATGAAAATTAAAAGGAAACCCAAAGGATTCAGTCACACAAACTTCTCTACTGTCCTGCTATTAAAAACTGGGGGGTTTAGCAGATAATAGAAAAGAAAGACCTTAGATACAAAACTTGCTTTAGGTAGTCCAAAGGTAACCCAGGAATCTTTACTCCTGTGAAATAAAAGCTGCTTTCAGAGGGAGAGAAAGAGGAGATGAAAATCTAACATTCCTCACAGCACCATCCAAAAGCTGTTTGGTTCAGCTCACAATAACCTGCCAAGAGAAGCACAAGAGCCTCCCTGGAGCTGATTCTCCTCCATACCATTTTTATTCCAGTGTAATTCCACTGACACCTGCAAAGCTAATCCTGGTTTACACCAGGATGTGGGATGAGAATCAGCCTCTGACCAGCCACGCTACACTGAGGAGACTGAGCAAGTTTTGTGCATTTTGCAGCTGTTTGTGTTTTCTGATCCATGGTTTCAATAACAGTATTTACTATCCACTAGATATCCAAAGAAATATGCCCACTAGGATGATTTTGCTTTTAATTTACAGTACAGGCATTTTAATGTGATTCTATGACAAGGGAAAAATATTTAATGCTTAAAAATAAAAGCATTCCTTAATGATCAGTCTCTGTCCTGACAATCCATCTGTTACATCAATTATTCCCATACCAGTCAGTGAGAATTGCCTGACACTGCTTCCTTCTCCTCATCATGGTGCCTACAGTACTCACAAATTAAAGTCCAGATTAGGGAGAGGAAACAGATCAACTTTACTTCTTCATGGAGTAAAGTTCTGTGAATAACTCACAGAGCTCTTCCTGCATTTGTTTTGCATGTGTTTCCTGATTTTCTGTGTGAATGTTTCTCCTCTTTCAGTTTAGAGTGCAAGTTTTAACAGATACATATTTGTCCACAGTGTCTTGCTTCCATTATCTTTTCCCCACTACTTTTTGGATTTTCTGGTATTCACCAGCATACAGATTAAGTCATAATTAAAGCAGAATAGAGATGACTCCGTAAGAAATACCAAATCCAGTAAATTTATGCAAGTTCTACGAACTTGTTGCATTTAACTGCTTCCATTTTCCCTGCTAAATTCCAAAAAGTAGTCAAGACAATGGAAAGTGAATGCAGAATGATGGTTGATGAATGGAAGGATGGATGGGTGAATGGATGGCTGAATGGCTACATTTATTTTACTGATTGCATAGTAACCTGCCAGCAAATTTCTTCTTAGGTTAAGATCTAACAGTATCTAAGCTTAACCAAGCTCAAAAAAGCTCCAATACCCACTAAATTTAATGAAAAGACTCCCAGAGATATCAATGATTACGAATTCATCCCCCTGTGAGGCCCCAGTACACTCATTTACGTGGAGATGTTTTTAGTCCCACTACACCCCATTTAAACTAAGAGTAGCCTGGTTCAAGACAAGCGTCCGTTGTTTCGGTTTTTTAAGGATTTCCTTCCCAACTCTTGAGGCTGCAAAGAACAGAAATGCACCAATCTGTCCAACTAACCAATGGAAGGGACCAACACTGGCCGAGACCTTTGTGGCACTGCACTGCCATGAGAGGACCTTCGTCCTGCATGCTCCACCCTTTCAGGTCGTCCTGCAGATGCTGGATTACCTAAAAGCTAAAAAAAAACAAAAACAAAAACAAAAACAAAACAAAACAAAAACAGAAACAACAACAGAAAAAACAGGTTTGTAAGTTCCATGCATGGTAACATCATGGTCATATGGCTGGACATATTAATCAGGTCAATCACATTTGGAAGCATAAGCTCTAAAGGCAACTAAACTTAGTTTTTAACTGAAAGGTTAGCTGAAAAGTAAATACTGTTGCCTGGCAAACCTGCAAAAGAAAAAAAATGGTTCCCTGATTTATGGCAGAGTTTTGTAACCAGCAGTCACACATCAGAACAAAAAGAAAAGAAAAGAATAATTTTTGAAATATTCTTTTGCCTTTGTTGTTGCTGCTAAGGTGACATTTTAACCTCCTGGAGAGTAGTACAAGCAGTTGTGAGCTGTGGAGATTGGACTGCACTGTAAAGGCCTTGCTTGTGTCCAGCTCTAGAGCTTCCTCCAGCTTGCAGCATGGGAACCACTGTAGGTCCTTCTGGCTTTGAGCACACTGTGTTTCTAGAGCGGCCTTCGGCTGCCAAAGCCTTTTAAAGGTCAGTGAAACGTGCAGACAGCAATGCAGACACACTTCCTCTCACTTCACAGCTGGCTCTGTTCACTACCCCTGCAGAAAACACTGCTATCTGTTTAACCAAATGGTGCTATTTTAGTGCTCTCCAGAGTTTATCATGCAGCCACCGAGACTAACACAGCTGGGTCACCAATTTGGATGGGAGCAATTTGTAAGGATCATTTCAGCGTGAACTGCTGAGGCTGGAAGAGCAGGCAGCTGATCTCTACTCTGACATGAGGTGCGTTAGAATGGAGCTTCCCACTCTGGACTGTTGCAGGCTGGGAGGGTAAAGAACTTGCTTTGGTCTTTAGGGAGCAGGGAAAGCCTATGGATGGATGCATCTATCACACATGGAGGCTCTTCTACAGATTAATGGACAGAAATGCAAATAGGCAAGATCACGCAGAGGCATCCTTGAAAGATATGGAATGGCCCTGGCCTGTCCCTCTGGAAGAAGCTGTGTGCCTGCATTCTCACACAGAGATGCAGTCTGCAACTTCAAAGGCAAGAAGAGATGGTCTAAAAAGGACGGCAAAGTGGTGACAGTGCAGAGATAGAAGGCAGCAAATGAAAATATGATGAAGCTGTGACTCCATAAATCTGGGTCACCGTCACACTGGGGGAGAATCTTGGTTCTTGTCCAGAGATGTTCCATGATAAAGAGCATATCCTGAAAATTCTGGGAATGGGATGAATAAAAACAACACAATGAAATGAATTCCTCGACAGTAATAATAATTAAAAAAAAATAAAAAAAATTACTGATGAAATATTTTTCCAGTTAGAATGCAGCTTTTCTTTTTTTTTTTTTTTTCAGCAGCATTCAGATGGGTGAAATAAAGAAAAACAATCTTTTGGAAAAATTATAGTTCAGCTAACCCTTAATTAAAATTTAGATTCAGTTGTCCTTTAATAAAAGCAGCCATTATCGTAATTTGGTTTGTGGGAAAATCATTGTAAAGCAAATTAATCTGATTTCAGCATGACACAAAAGAGGACTATAAAGGAAAATGCAGAATAATAAACAAAAATGAATGGGGAGGAAAAAAAAAAGGGGGAGGAAAATGTAGCAGATGGGTCCAAAGGATGGACACTAAAAATTAATTCAGGGAAAAAAAAGAAAGAATAAAAAAGAACAAAAATTAGTAAACTAAAGAAAACAGACTGATTTGGCAAGCAGATGTTAGAAGGAAGATTTACTTCACACACCAGAGAGTCTTCTGCATCTCTGTGGGATGGCTTTGCAAGTGGCCCAGCTGCCCTAGAGTCAGCCAGCTTAAAGTCGGTCTTCCAGCCTCCCTGAACATCTTCATTAGAGAAATTATCTGTTCTATTACACTTCTGAATTTCATACTTCCTCTCGTAACTGGGCTTGGCCTGGTCGCTCCGGGGCTCTCCAAAGGAAGGCCCCAGGACACCAAAATCCTCTTCGATGCTGGTTTGTCTGGTCAAGGTTTTCCTGCGAGCCAGCAACGGCCTGGTGCTCTTCCTGCAGGAGCAGCGAGCGGGCTCTGAGCAGCACCGAGGGGCCACGTGGGCAGAAACTGCATCACAAGGGTGTCTGAAACTGAAACGAGATTCCTCCTCTTCGCTGCCACAGTCCAGTCCGCTGTCCGGGCTCCTCGAGAGGGACCGGCTGAACCTGCATCCTTTGTCGTCCGCCCCAAAATCCTCCACGCCTGAAATCCTGTGCTTGGCCGGGTACCAGAAGTTGTGCTGCTGGTCTTGATTGTAGGGCCTAGGTGGTCTAGAGTCTCTAGCTATTTTGGGGTTCTTTTTATAGGGCATACCTAAACCCTGCTTGTACAGCAGTTCAGAGTATTCCCCATCCTCTTCAGCTACTTCTGGAATACTGAAAAGCTTTTTACTGTGGTGTATCTGCTGTGAAAAGTCAGGCTGTTCCAAAAAAGTGGCTTCAGTGGTCTTATTGCACTCCTTAAGAGTATGTAATGTTAAAAACCAGACAGGGAACAAATAGTGTGTGACAAAAGTAAAATGGGAGGGAAAAGGGAGAAGAAAAGAAAAATAAAGACAGAATTAGTTTTAGAGCAATGGCAAACATAAGACATGCAGCTTATTTAGTGAAAAGGATGTCATGCTTTGAATGAGAATCTGTGAAAAATAAAGACATGATTAAGAAGTTGCTGGGTGTCAGATACAACATGAGAGGTCGGTACAAACAACTGAGTGATGCTCTTAACAAGAATAAACTCATGCATTTAGAACAAAGCAGTAAAAGCCATACAGGTTCCAGCATGGTGAATGAGAATGGCATTAAAACACATTCCTTGCACCATGCCAAATTGCTGTTTAATTTTTCTTTGTAACCAGAACCCATATCTAAGAAGGACAGTTCTGCTCTAGCAAGCTTTCTTGCTTTGCATCTGTTAAAGCATCCTATGTAAGTAGCAAATATCCTAAATCTCCTGACAGAGAAGAGCTATTCTGCAGACATCATTAAGGGAGTTCTAGTTTCCTTTCTGAAGTTCTGAAAAACCTGCACCATTTTTAAAGCTTGGCTTGCACAGAAAGACCCCTGAGAAGCTGGAAGCTCCCTGATGTCACTTGGTCTGCACTGTCATCAAATCTCTCATCATAAAACCAATATTTGAGAATCAACCAATTAGCAGAAGTGAGTAAGAGTCTCTGTTTACAGCAGAAGCAGGTAAAAGCTACCCCAGCCTGGGTAAAAGAAGCATTCTGAGCATGACAGACATGTTTTTGTAATTTTTCTAGTTCCATTTACATAAAACACAGGTTGGTCTGACCGATGAATCCTTGTGAGTGTCTTTGCTGGACTCTGAGAAGAGACAAGAGAATACAATGCAGGAGGTGTTGGTTTGGACTGACAGGCTTTGTTGGTTCTACCCCACAGAGATCATCTCTCCTTGTACTTAATGCCCAGATCAGGGACATCTCTGGACACAACAGCACCCATAAATGACAGGATCATCCTGGAGATTTCAGCAGTACCTCCCTCTCTGAGCGTGTTAAACTTAACTGTGTCTTGGATGTTGCCCCCTTTCAGGCATTAGGAACTTTCTTATGACTATTTCACCTATTTTCATTCCTTTTTAAAATGTGTATCACACTTGTGAAACAAGACAAACTGCCATGTAAGTGGGAAAAGAAAAATCAGAATGAACACTGATAGTTTTGATACACTGGTGCATCAAGAGAAGCACACCTGTAAACCTGATGGGTATTTCCTACTGTCTCTGGTGATTCTTTATATCCCTCTGGTGATGACTTAATAATCACCAGAGCACAAGGATTTCTGATAATGCATTGATCAAACAAAGCTGATCCAACTCCCTTTCTTACAAGAATGCTTTAGAGCCTGTGAAGAGATGGGGCTAGCACTGGAAACAGGGACAAATCACTCGGACATGAAAAACACACATTGTTTTTTTTGGTATGTACATAATTTGGTATACATCTCCTTGTTCAGAAACAACTCATTTTCTGGGTAGCACATGCAGCATATCTTCATATAGACATGGGAGAGGTCCCCAGACGTAGAACAGAAATTGCAACTGCAACAATTACATGTAGGAAAACAGTCAATTCGTTAAAAGATTAGCTATCCAACAATGAAGAAAAGGAATAACTGCATTAAAGAGGCCCACTTCTAGGTCTGTAGGACACTGTGAGTTTTAATGGTCTGCAAAACCCATAACTGACTACAAGAACTGCTTTGAAGGAAGATCCCCTGCAGCCACACTTACCTTGAGCGCGTTGTGTGAGGTCACGCTGACTCTCCGCCTCCCTCCATCCTCCAGCTGCATTTCCGAGTACAGCTCTTCCTCATCTTCCTCCATAATGTCAGACAAGTCCGAGCCTCTGCTGCTCTCTGTGTGGTACTCCTCCCCGTGGCAATAGTGAGGCTAATTCACAAGGGGAGAGAGAAAGATCTTTACTGCCTGTAGAGCTGAAATTCCCTGGATAACACCACTGAGGAGCAGAGCATTTCCTCTGGTTGAATGTCACGCTGATAACCACATATAAATGACACCCCGTGCCTTGCTGCTCTGTCCTGCTGGAGAAATCCTGTATGAAGTTTGTTTTGGCCATTTATGATCCTAATTCAAGAAATCCAATCTTAATCCCAGGTGATACAAAAAAAGGATATCTCCATTCACAACACGAAATCTAGTTTTAGTCTTGATTAAATTCCCTTGATTTAAAGAGGTCCTTCATGCATCAGTGGACTTGCTGACCCAACTGTAAAAGCCCTAGGATAATTCACATATCATCTGTTCTTCACAGCTGTTCCTTACATCACATTATAATTTAAAAGTGATCAGCATTTAATTCTTGCAGGATGTTACCACTATGGTATCATACAGGTAGCTGATGACATTTGAAGGTTTAATTCTCTTAAACATTGTAGGAACAGACTGGAAATTTGGGGCGTTGTTCATACATTTGTAACTGCTTGAACATCTATAATAAACAGAACCAAAAGTCCAGAAAGTCTCAGAACTGGCACAAGAAGGAATGGTGTTGCTTGGACCCTTCAACACGGGGGGTCAGATATTTGGCTAAAAAGTTTATGTGACTATGCCAAGACATAAGAAAATATCTCTGCTCTAGAATTTACATTTCTCTTGTCAGTAATGTAATAAATTATTTTATATTTGTTTTCAGTGAGATCAAACTAAAAGCTGTGAAGTTCTGCAAAATTCTTCTGGCAACATCTTTCCATTCCTTACAGCATGCCAAGTATATAGGATTTTGGTTTTCTGTAATTATTAGATTAGAGGTTGTGGCTTTTATGGAACACATAAATTCTTCCCACTTTCCCTTCTCCCACAGCACGTTTTCATATGCAGCAGTGAGACCACACTGAAAAACCCAGAACCCAAACATGACAGTCCAGTCACATTTTCTATTTCAGCTTTTCCATCTTCATTTTTTCAGTTTCCAGTGCTCAAACCTGCTGCTTGGGCTGATGGTCTGGAGATGCCTGGTGCATTCAGCTGCCATCAGGCAGTGTCATGCTGCGGTAACAGGACACACATCTCCCTCCCCACAAACTCCTGCTTGTCTGTACAGTTTACCAACACAGCCACAATAATCAGGAGGTGACCTGGACAGCCTGCTGAGCTTCAGGAAGTGCTTGTTTTATGTCAAACACCCGAGCCAATGACAAAACCAGGCTACTTACTTGCTTTCCAAGCTCTGACCCTTTGAGGAAATCATCCACTGAAGCTCCCCTTCTTTTGACATTGGGAGAATCGTAGCCATCCTCCTCCTCGTCAGAGTTGGCGTACTGGGCACTGCTCCTGTCGCTGAACACGCTCCTCCTCTCCATCTAACAAGGCAATAAAAAAGGGAAAATTGTGAAGCAGACTCCATCCTGCCAGCAGGGGAAGAAATGGCAAATATAAGAACTCAAGCACACTCCAGTTAAATGTACTCATGCTTAAAGCAGTGTTGGTTTCCCCTGACTGGAACCTTTAAGGGGTGTTCAAGAATTTTTTTTGCTTATCATATTACTGTGGCTCATAACCAATTACATGATTCTCTGTGATCACCAACTCATCTGCTTTCTTCCCTGTACCACTCATGCCAAAATTCTCAGTATTCCACAGTCAGAGGCTGTTAACAAAGACACTCTTTTCCCCTTGGCAGAGAGTCAGTGGATGACCTCAGCACAGAAGAAGCTTTAGAATGAGATCCTGGGCTCTTCCTCTGCTCTGAAGTGACTCCTGGCCTCAATTACTAATTCCTGCTGCTTACTCTCCTGACAATAACCCTCAGCCATCCACCAGGCTGGATGAAGGCACAGTTTCTGCAGCAGCTTACCATAGGGGAAGAATTTCTACTACAGGGGACTAAACATGACAAGTATCACTGGCAGAATTGGATTTAATTTAGAATGAATTCATCTGTAAACTTCTGTCCATATTCCTGAATTAAACATTTCAAGCATCACTTAAATTAATGTAATTAAACGTGGTACAGAGAATTTGTTATGTCAGCATTTTCCAAATTAGAAAAATAATTTCTGTTGTCTTTCCTTATATGGTTCTTACATCAACTTTCACCTCAGAGAGCCCGAGAAACAAATTTTCTCCCCCTACTACATTTATTCCAGTTTTCTTCATTTATAAACAAAATGAAGATACATACACATGCATACATATGTATTTATCAGACCTTATTGATCCGGAATTATTCAGAATTATATTATTTCTCAAAAGCTGGCTCAATTCACCCACTGGCTCAAAACAGGGACAGTCAATAAGTTGGGGCTGTTAAGACACGTGTGAACTGTCAGAATTAATGGAGTTATTTTGGAGATACGATGGGAGACCAAAAACTGGACATAAGTGATGACTGCCAGACGAAGGACCACGAGGGTGTATGAAATAAGTGACTCCACAGCTTGCAAAAAGGAACAGACAGCTGTGAGCAGCTTGTGATGAGAAAGTAACTGCCCAGGGCACTGGGAGTATTTAAATATCACATACT
This sequence comes from Platyrinchus mystaceus, assembly GCA_035041135.1. Classification (NCBI taxonomy): domain Eukaryota; kingdom Metazoa; phylum Chordata; class Aves; order Passeriformes; family Tyrannidae; genus Platyrinchus; species Platyrinchus mystaceus. Next base: position 13,592,573 of record JAWWLV010000038.1, read on the forward strand.
TGGGTAGAAAAACCAGAGCATGTTGTCAGGATGCATAGACATCAGCTGTACTGACCCTCGAGCCTCAGATATGGGATTTAAATTAACTAGCAAACATCTGAGTCACTGCAGCAGCCACGGGTCACAGTGGCTCCAAATCAGGCAGCATCCTTTGGGCAGTGATGCTGTTAGCAGCTACAAGGGGAGCTGCAATGAAAAACAGTTGTGAACATCTGTGAAAATGCAGCACTGAGAGGGGCAAACATGTAAAACTGCCTGTGGATCCACGGCTGCAGAAATATCAGTGCTTCACATGCCCAGAATTTCAGCACGCTGCTTCATCTCGAACCGGGGACCCTCAGAGCTCAGGAACGAATTATCTGCTCCCCAAAGCACGTGACGAAAAAATCTGCTGATGGGAAGCGCCACAATGAATAAAAACCAGCCCAAAAAAAGCCTCGAGGAAAAAGTTTGCCTTTACCCTGTTGCTCTCTGCAACCCTTTGTGCAGCTTCTCTCGCCATGGCTTTCGCAACAGTGTTCGGGACGGGTGTGCCTTGGGGTTGGGGGAGTATCCGGTTGGGGGATGGAGACCTCCTGCCATGGCTGTGGAAGTTGGGGGGCTCAAGTGTGTGTCCATGAACAGGGGATGCCGAACGAGTCTGCTCCCACGACTCATCCCTTTTTAAATGTGGACCTAAATGTTCTTCTTTGGTTTCTGGGGCTCCGGCACTTGCTAATGGCTTAGATTTGGGAGCAGTTCTGGGGTGAGGGGTTGGAGGCACCAAGAGGTCAGGTGGAATGGCAGCAACAGAAGAGTCCACTGATTCCCCTTGTGCAGAGAGCGTTCGAACAGTAACTTCCCTTGCTTCCAAACTCCTCAGTCTCAGCAGCTCCACCAGGGTGTTCTCTGCTGTTGGGAAGATCACCTCTGCCACCTGAGAGCACAAACAAACAACTTATGAGCATGAAAACATCTGCCTCCCTCCCCTCAGCCCCACTAAAGGGCAACCTTCAAAGTCTTAACGTGGAGTGAACTGTTGCCAACCCCACACAGGGCTCCACACCACTCAGCACCAGTTGTTTTTAATCCTTCCAACCCCTTTGTCCAAAAGCTGACGTGTCTCGAGGAAGGGATCTCACAAACAAGTTGTGCACAAACCAAAGAACGGGGTCTGCAGGAAGCTGAGAACCCCCTGCAGGCGTCCAAGGGCTGTCACATCTTTCTCGCTCTGCCTTCACCTGTGGGTTGGAATTCCCCTGAAGCAGGTGGTGTCTGCAATGCTGGAAGGAGAACTCACCCGTTGCCCTCTCGCATAAACACCGTAACCTGTGACATTGGCGCCGTGGGAGGTCCCCGTGGCCGTCAGAGTCGGGGGTCTCCAGGACACCTGGATGGTCCCTGGCGTGGACCCAGCCCGGACAACAACGTCTTGAGGTGGAGCTGGAGGACCTGAGGAAGATGGGACAGGTCACTGTTGCTGGAAACTACAGATCTCAAAGCACTTTTTCTAATATTTTTTTTTAATTATTATTATTTTTTTTTAAGAAGCCAAAATATCCCTGTTGCGGTTGTTACGGCACGGGCTCAGCAGGAACTGACCCCCACCTTACAACCATTAACTGAGCTGTATCCCTTTGCAAGATGGTCTGTACTTGCACCTTGCTCTGGATCTGTTTTTACCCCTCCAGGCTGCATAACTGATAGTCTGAATGCAGGACATGTTAACAGGAAAACAGAGTGAGAAAAAGGCCCAGGATTGGCACTGTTAGTGGAAAACTGCTGCAGGTGACAGCAAATGATGTCTGGGATACATGAATGTACACTACATACTCAGAAAACACTTTCAGATTCTGTCTCTCTGGACCATCAGAGGCTCCAAGTCACAGTTTAAGGGCCAGAAGCACAGTGAACTGGGGTGCAATGTGAACTGCAAGCTGGAATTTCAACACTTTCCACCAGCAGTACACTGGTTAAAGGACAACTGATCTCACAGTCTTTCCTCTGCACTGAAGAAAAAAATGCATCTACTAACCTCTTAAGGCATTTACAGTATGTTAGTGTAATAGCACACCAAATACATCCTTAATTAAAAGACATTACCCTACTATAAATAGTTCTACTGTGGCCAGAAAGCCAAAGTAAAAATACCATAGAGATTATTAGTTCATAAATTTTTCAAGCATCCTGTTGTGCTAATTTAACAGCCAAACCCTGAGAAATGTCTCATGTTAAAACATCTCAGAAAGAAGGAGGGTTCAGCAATCCCTGCAGAGCAGCCAGGAGAATACAAACCTTGAGTTTGCTTTTCCCAGTGAACTAAGCACAACCAGTTCCTGTTCCATCTACCAAAAAGGCCACAAATATTTCAACTGTGTGCATGACACACGTGTAAATACCACACAGGTCTCAGCCAGTTTGCTGGCAAACTGCCAGTGCATTTCACTGGTTTGCTGTCACTGAATTTTGTTCTCCAGAGGGCATGGAAATAAAATTATGGCCATGTTCAGGACAGTTCAGGCACAACAGGAAATTTTTGCTTATACCATCCCCTGCATCTAGAAGGTATTTTTAACTTGCAAGGCCAAAGTATGCAAATTGACCTCATACTATTTTTGGCCAAGGCAGATTTTGGTCTAGGATTGAATTTCAGCTTTCCTAACCATCCTATTTTATTGACAGCCAGCATTCCCAATCCAGCAAGGCTGCTGAGCTTAAAGAAAGAATCTGATCTAACCCACTATCTTGTCAATGACAATGACATTAATCTGCTCCTGCAGGAGAAGTCACCTTCCTTCCATTCTCCCACAGCTAAACAATCCCCAGGGAGTATGTCTCGACCTTCAGAGGCTGTGGCAGGGACAGGTTTAATAAAGTGTGATGCCCAAGGCTTACCATGGTTTCTATTTTCCCCCATCATTAAATGGGAAATTATTCTTGATGACTTGTGATGGTCTTGGCCATCAAAACAAATGTCTGTTTGGTCCTCATGGGGTTTTTTACATAAATTAGCTCAAAACCAGTAACAGTCCCATGGGTCCTGATCCTATACTTAATTCTATTTTTGGATCTGAGTGTCCAAGAGAGAACTACTTCTATTTTAATTTAAGCAATTCCAATGCTTTGATGAATCAAGAAAATCAAATTTCAAAGCTTTGATGAATCAATTGGTCAGCTGTCACTCGGCTTTGGTCTGACAGGAAGCAATGTGTTTTCAGTACAAACCATGCAAAACATGATATATTTTTGCAAAGAGAAAAATGAAAAGGTGACCCCTAATTGTCCTGCACTTTTCTAGCTTTGAAATGGGAGCATTTACCTCAAGGGTCATTTTTGCTTAACATACTCCCAAAAATCCCCCTGAGTTTGATACAGTGTGAAAATATTAAAATATTCCCTGATCCCCATTCCTTTTTTTGGGATAAGTGGCTGGTGATATCCTTTTCTGTAAGGGTATCACCCAACCCACTAGTAAAGGCCAGAGCATTTTTAAATTCTCAGCTTCAAATAAAATGAATACTGAAGGTATTTAAGGAGGAAAAAGTAATCCAGTCTGAGAAAAAAACAGCATTAGTGACTTAATATCTTTAACTGTGGTTTGAAAGAAGAAAGATGTCATTATTCAAAGCCAGCAATATTTGCAAGACAAACCCATGACACACTGTGATGGTAACTCCCATCCCTGACTGATTTCAATGGGAATCCTTTCCCTTTTTTTCCAATAACCTCTGAAATACAGGCACAAGCCTCCAATCACTTCAAGAGTTGCTATTTTATTCTGCTATAAAACAGTGAAAAGTTGACATGCTTCTGTAAAAATGCTCTCTGTGCAATGAAGGAGTGGGGAAGACTCTGGATCTAAAAGATCAGAAGCATTTCAGCTCCTCAGCAGAGAACAGCAGGCACTGCTTAACATACTCCAGCAACTAGAGGGAGATACAGCATGTTCAGTGTTTGGCCTGGAACAAACCTCCCAAAAAAGGCCTTTCCCAAACAGTAAAGTTGACAAATGTAGTAAGTTCAAGCCAGCATCCAGGCAGTGCCTCCCAGCTCCCCCAGAACACATCCCAAGCTGGAAATGCCCCCCTCCCAGCAGGTTCTACAACAGCACCACCACTTACTGATGTGATTCCAGACAAAAGAGTAAATGTGTGAGCTGAGGACATTCTTACTGAAACTATAAATCAACAGCATCAAAAAGAGGAGACGTACGAGCTTAACTCCCTGTCTGCTCAGCCCAGCAGGGCTGTCCTGCCTGTCTCCTCACATAAAAGTCACACAAGCCAAGGAAGGGACCAGAAATTAATTCCTGTCCCTTTTTGCTGGAATCAAATCCCAGCAGGGAGTGAAGTAACCACAGCTCAGTACATGCTGCTGACATTCCACTCGCCAGGAGCCACTTGTGCTTGTCTGTCCCCGCTCCAGAGGCACCAGGGATCTGAAAGTCTGAATGTACAAGGAGTTTCCTGCTTGTCCTTCATTAGATGACCTTGGGCAGGTGAATCTATAAGGACACATGTTCAGTTTTTTTCAGGTATATTGCCATATACCCCCAAAATCGTGAGATTATCTTTTAATTCACTACATTCTTTCTGCTCTAGTTTTCAACATCACTTCAATGTTCTTATATAGTGGGAAATGACTGGCAACACTTATCACCATTCCTAATGTAAAAGCCAGGTGGGAAAAAAAAAACCCCTCAGACTTTTCAAAACAAAATGGATTTGTTGACTTCACAGATTCAAATTGTACAGTGTGATTACAACTTCACAACCAAAATGCATTTACATCCCCTAAATGACTCTGTGGTCCTCTAAGAGGTTTGTGTTTTTTTCATTAGAGAAAACGACTGTAAAAAGGGCTTTAAGACACACAAATAACAAAAAAAATAACATGTCAAAAGTAAAAACTGTTTTTCCTCCCAGTGTTGTTCACACCAATGAAAATAAATTACTACCAGAAATATTACAACTGGACAAATGAAATACAAATGGAGATTAATCTGATAAAACACTTAGCGTGTTATCTGAGATGGTGATCTGGAGTTTATCTCCCAAAAATGCATCTGTCCTTACCCAGGAACAAAGAAGACAATAATACAGGACAGGAATTAATTTTAAATAGCATAAAGCAATCTAATAATCCCTGGTCTGCTCAAGGAAGTGACAGGGATTAGAGCAGAAAGCCAAAGTTATTTTATCTAGTATTTTCAGAGAAACTTAACTAGAGAGTTTTGGGGTAGGGAGAAAAATATCAAACCTGCTGGCAATGTAGAAAATTCCACAAAGGCTTCCTTTTTTTCTCGTTGTTCCAAGGGAAGCTGCCAGGGCATCTGATGGGGCTTGGCCATGACCTTCACCTTGTAGGCCATATTGGGCTTCAAATTAAAAAAATGGTACTTGTAGCTAGCAGCCTTGACAATGTCAAACTCTTCTTCATTAAGGAAGATGACATGACTGTAATTACTGTTTGTAGGGAGCCAGGAGAGCTCAGCAGAAATCTGGGTTATATTGTCCACCTTCAGATTAGAGGGGGCTACAATGACATCCTTCCCCACTAACAGAGTGCACTGCAGCTCGTCGGAGTTCCCCTTGTTGGTGATGCTCTGGATGGATATTCTGTACGTGCAGGCAGAAATGTTGAGCTTCTCTATGAGAGCTTTCGTTCTGCTCCCCAGGGCGACGTTCATGCGGATTTCCTTGTCAACCAGGACGTTGTAGCTGCTGATGGTTCCCCAGCCGGGTGGCACAACCGGTGGCTCCCAGCCCACAATGACACTTTTGGCTAGTTGTTTAATAAGGGTGATTTTTCTAGGATAAGGCACAATGTCTTCTCCAATTTCATCGATGTTCACATCCAGAGTCCCCGCGCCGTTGCTGATTACGCTGGAGTCTATGTGACTTGGCGGACTTATCTCCAGGAGATCCCCTTCCAAAGCAGGACCCGAGTGGTTGATAAAATTCTGATCTTGCTCGCTGCTTAATGTGCTTGATAACCGGGTCTCGTTGTCTTGAACGAAATCCACGAAATTTGAAGGGACTAGTCCTCTTTGTCCATCCAGAAGTTCTCCTGGTGAGAAAGAGCAATGCCATGAAAACCCTTGGGGGAGAAAACCTCCTCCATGTCGGTGCCTTGAGAGCAGACAAGGCAAGGAAGAAGGTAGGAGTGCAAACCGTACGTAAACAACATCCACAGCTTGAGAACGTAAAGGGAAACACCAGAACTGCCAGCAAGCTTTCCTGTCAACTTTCATCTTGCCAGTAGGAAAAGCTGACACTATAAAATATCTTATAATTAGCTTTGCCTGCAAGGAGAGGCTTTGCTGGTGCAGAAACTCTGTTAATTAACAGAGCGCTGATAAGGGTAATTTTAGCAACTGATTTAGTTGGTAGACGAAGGAAAGACTTTGGAGCGTCTTTGACAGACGGACTGATTTCAATCTGCATGAATTAGCATGAATTCACAGACTGCAAAAAAACCCCCAACAAAATACCTTCATAGAATCCATCTTCATCCATATCTCCGTACACGTAAAGGTACTTTCCTGCCGTCAGAGGGAGCTCTGCCTCCGGATTTTCATTTGGTCCATCGAAAGGGTTGTAACTGCAAGGAGCAACACTGATCAGGGGAAGGTGGGCAGCTCTAAGGCTTGTTTTTTTAAAATTAACGAAAAAAAAATTCAGTTGGGGTGTGTGTGTCTTTTTCAATCCCCACAATCCATTTGTTTTATGTGTTTTATGTGTCTTTTACACAAGTTTATTAACTTCTACGAAGCCAAGGTAAAAAAAGACAGAGCCAGTGAGTTTCAGATAAGGAAGCTACTGAGAGACAAAAAGTACTTATAAAGTACTTAAATCCATATCCATCCTGAAAGAAATTGTCAGTCCCCGAAATTTTTATCACGACAGTTCTTTATATCTGAAATTTTAAAGTGCAAAGCAAAGACGCAACGGAATTTTAAATCTTTTCTTGCTTGAGAAAGTAATTTATAAGAGCAGATTGAGACATCCTCTGTAAAGCAGGAGGTACCAATTTCATGTCATTTAGACACTGAAGGCTGGAAATACAGTGGTGGGGTAAGAGAGCCATGTCATGTTCAGCTCCCTCTGACAATTAAAGCACGTGGACACGGCACTATTTTGCAGTCAGTGCAAACAGTGAAGGGGTCTGTTATCCATTACATGGATTCCATGTAATAATTCAGTGTGTGAACAAAGTGAAGGAAAACCTGAATATCACAACTATGTGTTATATATGTTATATATGTAGTGAGATGGGGGTTTTACCTATAACGGGCAATGCAAAGATGGACTTTCCCAGAATATCTCTGCTTTGAGGTATTGGAATTCTGATCATTATCCATCTGTAGAGGGGGAACAATAACAACAACAAAAAAATAATGTTATCACAAAAAGCTGCATGAACAGTTTTCCTGACAGGTGATATAAATCAGGCAGTGAATATGCAACACTGAGAAAAAAACAATAATTAAACTCCACCATGGAACACAACTGGTTAATTTAATAATGATAGCAGTGACTAAGCACTTAAGACAAATGCTGAGTTTACAGCTGGTGCAAATGTCAGCTTCCAAGCACTTGGAAACAATGAGTATTATACAAAATATACCCCCTTGCCAATCCAATCCACAGCATCAGCGTCTGTTGAATCCCACCCTTTCCACCAACATAAAGAAACATATTTTGTTGGAATTTACCACCATGTTTAACTCAAATCTGCAAAAGCCACACGTTTATTCCATTACTTTTTATTTATTTATTTATTTATTTATTTCAGATTTCCCAGCATTACGCTCCATTTTTAGATTTTATTTATACGCTCTCCCTTAGGTCTGGGTATCTCTGAAAAAGAACGGAGCTTAATTTCTGTGAGCTTGCATAATGTAAGTGTGTATCACATAATTACACTCTAGAAGGCACAAAAAGTACAATTCTCCAAAAGAGGGCTTGACATTCTCAGTGAGAGATAACTCAAAAATAATAGAAAAAAGGGAATTAAATTTGACGTGTGCTTTTTCAGCTCCTTGCTGTTAGTTCTGCTTCCCTAAGTCTCCTTGCTAAGCTGCTTTTTTCTGCTTTGACTACTTTTTCTGTGGCCTCTTCTAAAAGCAGTGAATGTTTCCACTTTTCAGTAATGCTGCTACACAAATATACACAAATATTTCTTGTGGATAATCCTCAGATATGCCCATGGAATTCCTACTGTACAAGAATCTAATATTGTGTTGAATATCCTACACAATACTCAGGCTTGTGATCCTTTTAGAAACATTTTGTTTCTGTCAACTTTCACAGGTTCAATGGCAATGAATTTATATAACAGATAGAAAACATGCACACAGTTGCAATTTTTTACTCCTGTAAAGATTAAGAAAGGGATTCCAGACTACAAAGTGAGGGGTAAAATCTGAAGATCATTTCCTCATGGGTATCTGCCCATACAAAACAGACCTTTTAGTATTTAATAGAATTTGTCCTGTATCTTTTTAAATATATAATATTATTCTAAATATTAACAAACAACTTGTTATGGCAGCTTTGAAAAGCTCTTCTGAGCTTCCCACTGGATTTCTTGTCTTGACTTTTTAAAAGCAGGTGGATCAACCTGCATCAGCCCCCTGGAGCAGAGGAGTCTCGGCCCCTACAACACACATTTCCAGTAAGAAATTGAAAAAGACTCACGTCTGAATCAAATCTGCATCTTGGGGTACCAGATCTTGACTTGGACAGGAATGTAGGTTTGACAGACAGTTGTTCTGGTTTGTCTCCAGATATTTGAAGGGGTCGTATAAACTCTGAAATCACACAGCGACTTCCAGAAGGGCTTTCGTGAACTGGCAGTGAACAAAACACAAGAATTAAGGAATTACTCTCCAGCAGAAACACTGCCAACTAATAAGCAGCAGTGAGTTATCTTCTTCTCCTGTTAAAAATCCTTCCAGAAAAAGACTACAGTAGGTAGATTGCAGAACATAAACAGCTCCACCTACCAGTTCCCAGTCTCTTTGTAAATCACATATATCACAACAATATGTAACAAAACATAAGATAGAAAGTGAAGGTATTTTAACTCAAAAAATTCAAAGTAAAATTTTTCATTATTGAAAAAAAGTCCACCTTCATTCTGAGCACCTTCATATGCATGGACAAGTTACCTGGCATGCTGTTCAACATACCCAGCACTAACAAGCTGCTCTTAGAATCTTTATTTCTTTTGGGGACTCTGTCATATACCAGAAAGTAGAACCGAGTCATACATTTTTCTTCTAAGAAAGTGACTGAAATGTTAATGATTCAGTTGGCAGGATGTTCATTTTGAAATGAAGTGGTTTGACTTTTGTCAGGCAGCAAGTGCCAAGAGCACCTGCTTCATACTTAGTGAGAGCTCCTCTTTAACACCAGCACTAAAACACGTAATTTGATCACAGTTCCATCTCTCCAGTTTCTTAAAAATGAAAGACTCGGGCTATGAAAAAGGAAAAATCTTCAGAAATCCTTTTGGAATATTTTTGTTGTGCTTTTAAAAACTGTTTTTTTAAAAAAATAAAAAGGCAGTGTGTACTGCACATTGAATAACCAAAGGAGGCAGCCTTACAAGAGGCTGATCACTCTCATCTCCCACTGACTCAAGTGAAAATCAGGCCTAGAAGTGAGGGGAGACAAAAAGAACAACCTCATCAAGGTTGCAAGACAGACTAATAAAGAATTACATAAAATACTTCTACATTTTTTCCCTTTTACTGTTAGTTTAGTCCCCAAACCACAGGACAGCAGGAAATTGTAAACTGAGCTTAGTTACACCTGCAGCACGAGCAGAAGTTATAGCAAAGCACAGTCCTTGCTGACACAATCAGATATGCAGAGTGAATTCTCCTTTTCATTAACATAATGAGCCCATGCTCTAATTTTTCAGACCCTGAATATGTGTAGGTTCAGCAGTTCCTCTCCTGCTCTGCCAGAAGTCTGGACAGCAAAGTTTTGCTCCTGAATTGCAGCTTCCCAGACCACGTCACCAGGAATTATCAGTGGAACCTCTTTATTCAAACTGCAGAGGAGAATAAGCTCCAAGAATATCATCAGAGGGTTTTTCTGGTGTTCTCATTAGTCCATTATGATTAATTTTCTCTGCATCACTGTAATTTACAGCAGGACAGCTTAAGCCCATTGACAGCAGGGTAATGTACAACTCACCACACAAAAGATTAATTACACCCAGCCCCGCTTACAGCAATCCCCAGGCTGGAAAAGGGCACATTTTTTATTCTTGGAACCTTTCTCACATATATAACAAAAAAGTCATCCCTGTTCAGAAACCTTTAGCCAATTTAGCTCCTTCTGTTTGCTGTTAATGTGCTTGCCATATCAGCCTGTCAGCGCCAAGCCTATAAATAATTGGGCCAACTGTGATTATTCATTCAAAGGGAACTGCTGTTTGGTCTCATACCTCCTGGATTCTTCAGGCTTTGTTTTTAAATTAGTTGCACAACATACCAAATGTGGAGAAAGATTCTAGGACAATCCAGCCCTTGCTTTGCATACATATAGGATAACTAGGATAGAACAGGCTTTATCAAGAACTCCAGGACAATCAGGACACTGGAAGATGTTGATCTGTCTTATTGTTTTCACTTGTGAAACAGGGTACATAGAATTTGCCTTAATCTTTAATATATAGAGGAGAAAACTGTGTGGTAGTTGTGATTGCATTAAGTGACTGGACATATCTAATACTGCTAATACTGCACAGAGCCTACACAGACACCTCACCTCCCATCAGAGGGATTGGAATATCCATCAAAATATGTGGAAGTGCAGCTTCTGCCCCAAGTCTGGCTCTGCAAAATGGATCTGTCTTCCTAACTGGCCTAATTGCTGCCTTCAGTGTCCTCTGTTTCTCTGTTTATTTGGCTACTTGTGCAATGGAGCATCTCCCTCCTCAATAAGATCCACACAGGGTGCCATCAACTCCTTATGAAAGGGTGTGTGAAATAATAGAAGCTGATTCCTCTAAGGCTCTTTCCATGTTGTGGGACTGCTTTTCTCTAGGGCCACAGTGTGATCTATTTCTTAAAGCAGTTTAAAAATTACTGCATTTTCAAGGTCTTCTAATATCTGCAATAAATTGGAAAGAACTGATTTTCGTGTGAGCTTTATCATACAACTTTAGCAGTTAGTTCCTAAGTATTCTGGAGAGGAGGCTCTTTAAAAGGTCATGAGACACTTAAATAATATATGTAAATTCATGCTGATTCTATGTATGTAGAGCCACAGCTGGATTTAAAGTAAACACAAGCATCATCAAGTAATGCCTTTGCAAAAAAACCCCAAAATTGGGATTCACAGCGCACGAAGAACATTCCTCCTGAAAACTCCTGAATCTCTGTCATCTCCTGATCATTTCTACAGAGGATGGCTACTCCTGCAGATTGTGAATACAGGATACAGACAAAAAAGGCTTCATGATGTCCCTGGGCTTGAGCAACAGAATGTGGAGGAATGAGACCTATAGACTGTTTTAAGGCTTGTTAACTGCAAACTAAGCAAAAAAAAAAAAAAAACCAAACAAAACACCTTTCCTTTTATGTCTGCCCTCTGGAAAAAAAAAATCACATTTTAAAATAGAAAATACAAGAGGTCAGCTCATAAGAAAATGCTTCAGCATCTAGAAATGTCTCTTTTTTTTTTTTCTCTAAATACTAGAAAAGAACCTTATAAAGCCAAGGGGTTTTTGTCCATAAAGTCTTCCTGAAACCCATATATGCTCAAAATGGCCTTTATTTTCCCATGCCTGGCAAATATCTGTCAAGGAAGCCTGAAGAACACCCTTTCAAGGGAAAAGGAAGACCACTGGACCTAATTTAAATGTTTCAGGAGAATTAAAGCTGCCCATACTTGCATTACAATTAGACTCTCCGTTTTATTTATTGCGATTGCTGATTCCATATGGACTACCTAAACTACCTAGAAAGACCATTTAAACGAGCCTCTTATCTGATGAATAATAAATCTTAAGGTTTCTGTATCTGATTGTGACACTATTATATGTTTAAAGTGAACTTTTTATGCTCTAATCCATTCTGGCTAGGTTTATTTCATTTCCTGATACATTCAAACATCACCAATTAAGGCAAAGCAGCTGGTCATAAACTGATCTCATTTCCGTCATTTGCTTTGCTTTGAAAGCTGTCCCTGTGTTCCCTCTTGTGTTCTTTCTTCCTCACACATAATAAAAATAATTACACTTCTGGTTTGAAGAACTTGCTGTACATTACCATCATTATTGTGGAAGGGCTGATTTCAATAATTAGAAATCCTGCCCACTTGCTCAAACATCACTTTATTGTTATCAGTGCATTCACACTGAGAATGAATGTTGTCCAAGGATTTCTGATGTTTATTCACCAGTGCTGCAGGCCCTCAATTCTCAGTCACATAAAAAATCGAAAGGTTATGGGGAAAGATTTACAGTCTTTAAATGCCTTCAGTACAGACCTGGCTGCGTTTGCTGTGCCTTTACTCAAGGATTACATGGGATATTTCTGTTTGGTGTGTTTTGAAGGCTTTTAAAAAGGTTTTTCCATTGGCATTTTATTAGTTTGGAGAGTTTGAGTGAGTACCTTAAAAAACCTGGGTGATTTTCATTTGAGGATGGGGGCCTGCTAAAATCAATTGCAGTGATACAGGCTGGACCTTCACTAGCTGCCTGAAGGACATTTCAACACCTAACTACCTTTTCTTTAAAATTAATTGTTGCTTTGAAAATCCTGTCCTTAGACACATGAGGAGCTAATGCTGCTGGTATTAAGGAAGTTTCTCCTAAATTCTTATTGCTATCAGGTAATGCCTCCAGAATTCTCCACTTACTGCACTTTGATACCCACTTAGGTGCAACTTGCAGCTCCAGAAAAGCCTATGAATTAACATGCACCACAGTGGGCAGGGCTGCCAACAGCTCCAATTTTGTTCTCAGGAACCCAAGGCATACAAAATACAGAGTTACTGAACTGAAATGAAAGCAGGATGTCACCTTGGTTCCTTCTGACTTGGTTTCACATCAAATTTAGCACCCTTCACTGAAAATCACTGCTCGTCTGCAGCAGCAGGGAAATGATTTGTGATCCCTAGGCCCTGTTCCTCTGAGTTTTTTCTAGAAGCTTAGCTAAAAAAGTCGAGACTATTTCATATTTCCAGTTCCTTTTCACACTTATTTTAAAACAACTTTTGGAGAATTTGTAAGTAATGAGAATTAATTGACAGCTGTTTATTTGCAGAACAAGTGAAGCGATTCCAGCACGGGAGATGCTGAGCTGGCTGAGGACACTCCTCAGCCTTGAGAATAAAATCGTGACAATACAAAATCTGACACGTGATTTACATGGAAGTGATTTTCAAGTGTGCTCAGGTAACCTCTTGCCTTGATCTTTGCAATTTTCTTATGAATAATGGATCGTTTACAAAGCTCTGTACTTAGGAGAGCCGTTGCCTCTGGCAACAGGAGATGACCTGGTGAAAGTTCAACACAGATCTTGGATAACTGGGCATTGTAAGTGTAGAAACAACAATACACATGTAAATATATATATATTTTTAAAAACTTTACGTTCTCCTTTTGCTTTCAAGCTCAAATCAACAATATTTTTGTTAAGACTCTTCTGTTTCTAGAACAACTGGGAGTTACATGTTTAAATACTATTTTCAACACAGTTAAAAATTTAAACATACCTTAGCACAGTTTAGCAAGCAACTGTAGATATTCTGCTCACTCAGTTCTGTTAAAATATATCCCATGAAACTCATTTTCAACCAAAATCACTTTATACCAGAATCTGTGTTTTATAGACAGTGTTTGCTTCTATTTTAATTTTTTTGAATGTTTTACTTTCAGTTTTTTTACAGAGAAGTGCATCATGTCTGTTGAACAAACAAAATCAAGCCAAAACCATTTTCATGTCTGTCAAAATGCTGAGTTCAGTTTCTCGATTTTCTACCCATTTCTATTTACATTCTCTTTTATGTAATGGCCACTACAGTGTGTGTGGGTCTCTGTGCCTTTTCTCCCCATGAACTGCTACTTCAACAAGAGATAGCAGACCTACCCCTGTGTCCCTGAAACAGGGAAGGTTTGACAACTAAGCCTGTGTATGCAGACAGTCCTTCTTCTTACAATGGAATTATATTTTTTATATAAGAAACACACAGTTTTAACACTGAATTGGTTTCTTATCACTACACCCAACAGCAATCAGAGAGAATTCTGCTCCCAGCAGTGCCCACATAAAACTGGAACAAGCTCAGTGAAGGCTTAAGAGATACTCAGAAATTCAAACAAGTCACAAAACAGGAACAGGAGTGGATTCTGTGCTCCATTTGCGCAGCCAACTCTATTTACATCACCGAGTCGCATCGTAAAACCTACAGGGCAGAAACCAACAAAGTGCTGCTCCTTACCTTTGCCTATAGAAGTGGCTATTCCATTCATTAACTGGGATAGAGATTTACCAGGAGAACCAGAGATATCTGAGGATGCCAAGGTGTTGCTGCTCAGGAGATCAATCTTCCCCGCCTGCTGCCGAAACTTCTCCAGCTCTCTGGACAGGAGGTTAAATTGCTCGCTCTGGGTCCGGCATTTCTCCTCCAGCTCTCGGACCTTGGCCTGCACAACCAGGACACAACACGGACATTTCACTGAGATCAGAGCTCTGACTCCTGCAGATTTTTCTGAAGCCAGGACAGGCAAATTATTTGGGATAAACAGGCCCACGGTTTCCCTCTAATTCTCGCCCACACTTAGAACGAAACCTGGTGGTAACCCTGTAATATTGAGGTAATTTCTCCTTTCATCCCCAGTTTCCAAAGAGGAAATTCCTCATCATATATTTTGGCAGTGCTCAAAAAAATCACTGCCAAGAACACCTGCAAACAGATCCTACAGCTTTGTGACTTCTACACACATCTGAGTGTCAGTTTTGTGTGCTCTTCCAACTTTTTCCTGAACTCGGGTTTCTGAGATTTGCCCATCCTCTGCTATTAAGCTGAAGCCTCCTGAATTGCTAAATTAACGTTTATGTATTAAAAATCAACAAGAAGAAATACTTTTTTGAAGCTACAGTGAATTTCAAAGATAAAATTTCTCTGTATTCATAACACAAATTAATTTATTTCTGCTAAAGATGTCTCAGGATATCCATCTGATCTATTATAAAACAAAACCCAATAAAAATCAGAGACACTGTGGGAGTTTAACAGAAACATTAAATGCTTGGGGTTTTTTTAGTCCTTCATCTCTCTGCTGTGGTTCTGAGGGACTGAAATGTGAGCCTTTGCTGCATGGATATGTCATCTATGCACAATTTTAAAAGGACATTAAGCAAACAAAGAAGTAAACTGGTCTGGGTTTTTGGTCCCCTCATTTAAGGATGAGCTATTAGACTATCTAAGAATATACACTGACCTTTCCACATGCAGTTATGGAAACTCTAGCATAAAATGAAAAATAAAAACCATCACAACCCAAACCTCAACAAGATGCTAAGCCCGTCTTAAAAATATTTTTAAGAAAAGAGTAATGTATTATTATTTATTAAGTTTAAAAGCATTTGCATTTCAGTATATGCCTTCTTTGTCTTCTCCTCTGAGCATGTAGAAATTCCAAGTTGTTCTGCCATGACAGTATGAAGCCTGGAAGAGAAATGCTTTTACTGCTTAAGGTTGTGAGTAGGAAGTGAGCACAAAGCTGGGACTATATAAAGAAAAAAGGACCCTGAGATCCTCAGTGGAGCTAACAGGAAGCATCCCCGTGCTCATCCTCCTTTCTTGGCTCCAGGCATGTGCTTGGTTTGCTGTCAGCCAGCCAGACTCACCTCACTGGAGAAAACCTACGTGTCCACGGACGTCACTGCAGAGCGAGGCGTGTGCTCACAGCCCCAGAAATCTGGATTTTTATTCCGTGCCATGGGTTCCTCCCGCATAATCTGCCCTGATAACGATGGCACAGAGGTGCCAAGTCTACCAGACCTCCCTAAAACTGGCTCTGCCTATAGCAGTGGTTGTATGAGGAGACATTCTGTGCTGCAGACAGATTGAATGTCTGTCACTTGGCGCTCGCCAAGTTTCTCATACGATCCATGGTGCTGCTTCTAAAGTTAAAATGGCTTCTTAAACAGAAAATGAAGCAGACTTCATCCATTACAAGACAGGTACTGTTCACATGAGACAGGGAAGATGATGAACAACTTTCCAAGTGGACATGTTTGAATTCAGATCAGTAATTAACTCACGTGTTCTGCTATGGAGATATTATTTCATAGTTTACCAGTTTATGGCAACAATAGCTTTCACTGGGTGGTTCAAATCAACCTCAGGTGAAAATATCACATAAAACAGTCTCTATATTAACAAAGAAACAATCTGAATTCAGACAAAATCCACACAGTCAGAAAGTTTACAGTGTTGAGTAAACTACCAAACCATTCCTACTGGGCATGCTCATAAGAAATTTGACTGTCAAAACCAGGATCTGAGTTCTCATCAAATCATGCCAAGATTAATTTCTCGTGGAAAAAAAAAGTTCTGATTTTGTTGATTTGGTATTTGGCCCAAAAAAAAAAAAAAATGCAAAGCATGCTTGCATAACAATGGTTCCAGCACGCACCCCATGCAAGGTTAGGCAGGGCTATCGTACTCAGTTTGAAGGAAAAGGTGCAGGACTCAGGACAGGGAAAGGAGAATTTATGCCCTAAAATACCTGCATGCTGTCCAAGGTGTTCTGGATGAAGTGCAAAGCAATAAATCCCAAACAAGACACAGTAAACAAAGAGATGTGAAATAAACAAAGAAATAAAAACAGTTTTGAATACTTTTTTGTTTGTTTGTTTTTACATTTCAAAGCAAAGTCTATTAGAACAGTTCCACGTGTAAAAACATGCATTAACACAGACCACGCTATAGAACGCTTCAGAAATCAATATTGCTGCTGATCTCACACTGCAAAAGGCACATTAAATAAAATGCTCAAAAATAATGCACTTGTGGCAATAAAAAGCAAAAGCTTTGGCAACCTTGGCAGGGTTGTGCAAATCACAGGTTGCAGACAAATCAGCTACACAGGAATTGTGCTCAGCTTGAGGGGGGTAAATAATCTCTTGCCTGCCTTGTTTTTAATTATGTTTTCCTGCATTATATACTTTCCACCAGGCATTTAGAAATAATTTAAGCTTGTGTTCTGAAAGCTAAAACAAACTTAATGTATCTGGTGACAATGAAAGCCTATGAGCAAAACACGTTCTGTGGGAATATTGACTTTTATGAACCAATTCTTTAATTATTATTTTTTTTTTTTTACAGTTGATGGATGCACCTGAAAAAACACCTTTCACCAAGGCATGACCAGCAAGTGCACACACAGAAATACTGTGGGAAGCTAAACAGACCAGAAATCAGCTTTTGTTGAGAACAGATTTCTAAAGGAAATATTGACAATGCACTTGCTATGATCAATCCATGGTATTGCCTGTTCTTTAAGGATACATTAACCCTTAACAACAATTTAATGCCTTTTCCTTTCATCAGGCAGAAAAATGAAGTGTTCTCTCTCTACCACACCCTTTTAAGGTTATTTGAAGTATCTAAATTCTTTCATTAGGTTTAAAATTTTAAGCCCTTTAACACGTCGCCTTATGTTTATTAGACAGTATTTAATTAGGAACATTAGGTAACTGATTGCTATTTGCAGCTATATTTCCAGGCTAATAAATAATATTTCTCATAATTAATCACTTTCTTTAATATTATTTTACCAAAAAAAAAAAAAAGGTCCCAAATGAGAAACTGAGGTACACAAATCACTTCCAACAGCTCAGCTTAATGCACTGAATTATAAACCTTAGAGGATGTAGTTATATTAGAAGATAAAAAAAAATAAATCTATGTGCCTACATATTCCTTGGAACTTTCAGAAGTGATGATACTGTAAAGTTATCACATTCAGAAGGGAACCTGAATAGGCAAGGGTAACACAGAGTATCTTACCTCTAGCAACTGAACTGCTCCCTCATGTTCCTTCTTAGCTTCAACCTGAGCCTTGTTTTTATGGAAAAGGCAAAAATAAAAAGGCAAAAAAAAAAAAAAAAAAAAAAAGAGAAAAAAGGAGGAAAAGGGAAAATCATTAGTCATGCCACATATAATATGCTCTAAGCACATAAAGTAGCATACTGTATACACAAATCCAGAGCCAATTACAGTCTGGAAGGTCTGGCTCTGCCAGTATTGCTCCAGCACTTGGGCTCCAAGCCTCTGAAATAACTCCTTATTTTTAGGAGATTGAATCTCAGTGAAGCTTAACAGCACTGGTATTTTACTAGTAGGGCCTGCACAAGCAGGCAAAACACACTGCAAGATCACACTGTAAGTATCTCTGAAACCCTCTAAATTAAAACTGAAATAGAATTGGGTATTGAGGAGGTTCATAGTGTAGAAACCTCCCATATCAGGTAGGAGAAGGCAACACAAATATTAAGCTCATTCTTTTAATGAAGCATCAGTATTTATCATCAAAACAAACAGCTCACAAAACACCTCAAGACAGGCTGTCTGAAAACAGCAGTGCAACATTTATGGTCCAACCAACTGGGACAAAGACAAAAAGAGGGAATAAATAAGAGCAGGAAAATATTTTATGTAGCTCGGAAATTCACTTATCAAATTGTGTTTGAGAAAAGTCTAAACCCTAAACCCAAAAACCAGCACTCAGTGACTCGGTGTTACCCTCACTTTATTTCCATTTAAGGTTTCAGTGCCTCCTTCATTGAAGCTTGCCCAAGATAAGCACAAATTTTGTTAACCATTATATCATTCTGCACATTGCTCACCAGAGAAAAGCCTTACAACCCTGCTGTTTGGCAGAGGGCAACACACCACAGACTTTCCAATTTAATAGCCCAGATAGTCCCATGATGGACACAGATACAGCAATTTGAACTTCATTCCCCTCACCTCTAAGGGCTACTCTACTCCTCTATTGGTTTCAGAGGAAGCTGGGTCAGGCCATAAAGCCACAACCAGAACATACCCCCAAACTATACTTCACTGTCATGCAGGATAATAAAACCTCCTTCAATCCTGCCAGCACAGCCATATTTCTTCCTGGACTACAGTAATAAGTCTTACTGCTAGCACTCGATAAATATTGGCTCCACGAGCATCAGCAAACATGTGATAACAGGTAATAGAAAGCCTTGAGTCATCCATCATTACAGGTTTAATAAAATCTACCCAGAATATGAGTTCTGGATAAATGATTAGAAAACCTGCATCAATAGCCATCTCTCTTTCACATCGAACCGCCCTGTATTAAGGTTTCCTTAAAAGAAAAAGACCATCTGATTCCCCATCAGCACACAGTGGTGATGAGCAATATTGCATTCTTACTTTCAGGCTGAAAAATCTGACCTGAAAAGCCTGTATTTATATGAAAAAGACAATGAATCTTTATTTACATTCAAAATGTGATAGCCAGTGCATGGGGCTGTACCAGCAAACTGCTTTGCTTTGCAGTGCCTGTTTTGGTGGTTCATCAGCAACTTTACAACAGTAATAAGATGTGCCATGAAATGCCATCCTGTTACTGCCCAGAGTTACCACTTTTCATCTCACAAGACTTTCTCAAGTAATTATATGACTCTAATAAAAGAGAAGGGAAGAAATAATTTAACACACACGTACCAGGGACGTTGGGAGATCTTGTTACTTCAGGTCCACTGAATTTAACAAGAATTTAAGCACTGGCTGCGGATGCTGAGCCAGTTGCATTGAATAAAACACCAAATACAATATAACCTCCTTTGTGCTTGACATCTGTCAATGCTGCAGCTCAGCAAAAGTGACTGGAGAAAAGACCAGCACAGAGATTTGCCTCCTGTTGCCAAACCAAATGTGGTTTTGTTAGATGAATGTAACAAAAATTAGCAAGAACTGCTGATCTTTCTTCGATTTCTTCGCTTTGCCAGGACTTAAATTTCTAAGTCCAAAAATTTATGAGGAAGTTCTAATAATAACAGCTGGATATAACTAGAAATGGCATTTTGAAATGTGCCTAAGTACGTTAATTGAGAAAGACAGGAAGATTTCATTTGGTCAACTGCAGTTTTCTATTTCAAGCAAACCACATTAGAAATATCTTTTATTCTGCTGAGAATGTCCCTCCCTGCCAATTCTCTACCAAATTATCATTAGCACTATTATTTCTGTGTTTTAATCTAGTCCAGCAATTGGAAAAATCAACATTAGCACTGAGACAATTGCAGCTTTAAGTGACTTTGGTAAGATTGAAACTCAATATCATGTATTTTGTATTATAATGAATACTGAGAAATTGCAGTGTGGGGAAAAAAAAAAAAGGTGTTAAAGTGATTTGTGAATCAGAGAATGACCTTGGAAATGAGGTACTTAAAAACTGTTTAGTTTATTGTGGTGGGCTAACACTGGCTGGACACCAGATACCCACTAAAGTTGCTTCATCACTCCCTTCCTCAGCTGGGCAGGGGAGAGAAAACACAGCAAAAGTCTCCTGGGTCAAGATAAGGACAGGGAGAGATCCCTCAGGAATCACTGTCATGGGGAAAACAGACTCAGGGAAATCAGTTTAATGTGCTAACAATCAAATCAGAGTAGGACAATGAGAAATGAAATGAAATCAAATCTTAAAAACACCTTCCCCCTCCCCTCCTTTCTTCCCAGGTCCTCCTGAGCTCTCTCCCAGAAGAGAATGGAGACAGATAATGGGGGAAGCTTCTGGCATCTTCTCATATACCTCTTCTCTCTTGGCTCATAGAAGCCTCTCCTGCAGCCACCCCACCACCAAAGCCTTGTCACACAGACCCAGCACATTTATGAAAAAGATCACCTGTGATTGAGATGTCTCTTTAATCTAATTTAGTGGAGAAAGGTAGCAAGAATTGTATGTTTGGAAGAGAAAGCCAAAGAAATGCTAACCAAACATTGATATGTTAACTCTTCCAGCCAACTGGAAATGGCAGAGACCTCATATTTTGACTATCATGAAATTAAGACCAGGTTCCTTCCTGAAATTTAAGAAATGCACAAATGTTCCTGAGGCAAGCATAGAAGGAAGCAATTGAAATAACTGTGTCATTTTTATCCCTACTGGGAAACAGGACTTAGATATACTGGGGTCAGGCTAACCTTCACTGGCACAAACATTCCTAAACCAATTAGTACAGGCAACACCCACTTGTTGCAGCTGCACCAGCCATCACACAGAACAATCCAGAACCAGTTTGGCCGCCGGGGTTTCAAGTTCTTCAGACCAGCAGCTCCATTTCACGCCATTTACTCTGTCACTGCAGTCTGGGATTCCTCCTGGCTTTCCCTGCCTCCCCTTACCTTCTGCAGGAGCTCAATTTCCTGCTGTTTGGCGTTGAGGACAGCCAAGGCTTGCTCATGCTCCAACTCCAGCTGTTGCCGCCGTTCAGCAGCCTCTCGCATATGCTGTTTCAAGGGAACAGGGAAAACTGTCAGGAGACTGGAACCCACTCCACCTTGCAGCTAAACCCAGCATTCCCAGAGATGCAGATGTTCCATCTCAGCATAAAAACTCCCTGGGATATCACCGAGAGGCAAGCGGGAAACTGGATGGGGTTTTAATTGGGTCGCCACTTAGAGTGTATTGCCAAAGCTGAGCTCAGGCACATTGACAGCAATCTCCTTTAGGATGTGGCACTGTGGCATTGCCAGCAACGTGGCCTCGGTGCTGCACAAGTGGACAGGACCCATCTCCCCCACCAGGCACACATTTTTACGCGGCATCGTGCTGAAAAGTCAAAGCGCGGAAAAAAATCGCCGCGACGGTTCCCCGAACGCCTCTTTATCTCGGATGCGCTTCTGTCATTTGTTTTGCGAATGATGACCCAAAAGAAACAGCTTACCTTTGCTGATCTCTGCCTATTATCTGCAGCTAATTAGAGGGAACAAAACTAGCACAGGTGGATTTGGACAAAAGGGACCATACAGCACTCAAAAACAACTTTTAAAGCACATTTGCTGCTAATGATTCAAAGCAATATGAGGAAGGTTCTTGGGAAGAGCACAAGCTGAACAATGTCAAGATACCCTTTGCAGATAGAAATCTTTTTCATTACAGATTAATATTATTCTCCCATCATCACTGTCACTTTCAGACACCCTCTTAATAAATGGGAGTTAAGAAAGATCTCTTTCTAGATTCTGATCTCTTCTCTGGTGAGACTGGTATTGAAGATTTTTATTTTCCAAATTACATATTATTCCCATATTACTCTCAGAGCAGAGGCACAATGTCTTATCTGCAGCACCATGAGTTATTATACACCAGCCTATTAGAAATCAGCACTTGGAAACACAAATGACAAAGTTGAAACAAAATTGACAAGAACAGCCCCAAATATCTCCTATTGTGTACAAGAGAAAATGTTATCCAGCATATTTCTAACCTTTCATGAGCTGTTATCATCTGCTACATGGTACTCATAGCAAAGAGGGACAGCCTAGGGGGGCTGATGTCCCTCAATATGTTTGCAAAGGAAGCAGAAATATCTCCAACACTCTATTTGGCCTCTGCTTGGGATTTATTTATTTTCATTTGATTAAAAACAACAACAAGATTTTCCAATTCATCAGTTTTGACCCTCAACTGTGGCTTGTTTTCTAGGAGTTTTGTGAGGATTCAGTATTTTGACTGTGTACGTTTCTGAACTGTGCATCCTATAGAAAAGTTAAGTGGATCTGTTCCTGGGTAATATCTATTATCAGTATTTTGTAATGACCACAAATAATGGCTCTGATTCTCATCTTATCTGAATGAACATAACCTGTTTTGCTAACTGGTCTTACTCATGTTTTAAATTAGCATGAAGCTACATTTACTGAGCTCAGCAGCTTCCATCACATCTTATGCAAAACTTGACCCCAGTGGAGCATCAGCACATTTCTTAAATTCAAGAAATGGTGAGGCAATCAAGTCATTCTCACACCTCTAATTAAAACCTTTAATTATCATAAAAAAGTCTCACTTTACTCTCTCAAGATTCAGCACCAGATTTGGTACAGCATATTTTGCCACTGTTAAGTTCTTGCTGCTTTTAAAAAAGCTACTACAGAACATTTCTAGTCCTCTGCAAAGATCAATAAATAATTAATACTGTGACCATACAGTGAATCTCTAAAATGCAATAAAGAAACAGATTGTTAGCCATGATCTGTGATTCTCCACAGCTTTTAATTTCTCCGTTTCCTAAAATATGTATTTAATGATCCGGAGTTCACGGATTGTAAGGTCAGAAAAGACCATTTGGTCATCTATGTTAACCTAGAAGTATCTCTCAGTCATTTTAGTATTGTCATGATTTACTTAGTATTTAAAGCAGCAAGGATCTCTTCACCCCAGCATCTGTCCCTCCCCTGGCACAGAAATTAAATCTCCCCCAAAAACCAGAATGAACTCCTCTCCTCACACACTGGTCTCAAGTTGGTTCTCCCTGCAGATCTGTTTTGTGCTTCCTCCCTGCACATCAGCTGCTGACATCTCTTCTTCCAAGCCCGAGGAGAACAGGTTTGGGCAGTGGAGCAGGACTGCAGAGAGCACCAGAAGGACAGCAGGGAGAAAGCTCTGAGCTGTGAACCCTTTCTGCAATCTTCCTGCAGGCCTGGCTTCCACACTGCCAAGGTTGAAGGTCCCAATAACGCTACTCTAACATCAGAAGGCAAATCCACACTTAAAAGAGCCCAGAAAAAAATACAGGAGGGACTTCCTATTTCAACACAGTTGTCAAACAAGGCTCTGCCCTTCCAAGAAAACGTGCAGAAGGAACCTCTCCAGTGTATCTTTCAGATCAAAGGCAAGAATCCTGCAGCACAGGGACACTGTGCATTTATCAGTTTATCTTAAACTACAGAGCCAGACAGCTGTATAGCATAAACTGCTTCTGAAATAGCAGTTAAGGGACCTGCCTAAATGCTTCTTGTTTTTCCTGCTTTCTCCAGGGCAGCAGGG
>JAWWLV010000038.1:13624206-13651691 GCA_035041135.1 Platyrinchus mystaceus
TGAGAAGAATTCCTTAGCTCATGCATTGGATTTTCAAAGTGGGAATCAAAAATCAGTAAATATCTTTATAATATCAACAAACTGCAAAGAACAGTTCCTTGGATATATAAAATAAATCACTGTGTCCTATGAATGGCTAAAAGTCATTTGCATGTCTTGTGTGTCGTGGTCTGTCTGTTTTGCACTTTACAAGGTGAAAACAAGCTACACCACCTGCCCTGAAACCCTTAAAACTGCAGGCTTTTGTCAAGCCAGGTTTGAATTTGACTTTAATGGATCAATTTGCAATTGCTGCAAATCAATCCTGCTCAGCTGACTTTAATGGGGAACAAGCAGTCATGAGTTACCAGGTTTGAATAATGTTATTAGAAGGAATTTCAGCTGAAATGGAGGGGTGAGGAGGTGAAAGGAGAGGAGGAGTAATTGATGGCAACCCAGGCCAGCATTTTTAACACCCTACTTAAATTCTCCAGAATAGAAAACAGTTTGTGAGACACAACACAGCAACTGGGCTGGCTGTCGGTCTCACCTGAAGAAAATACACTTTATCATGTTATTTGCCAGAATGAATATAACTAGGTTAGTAACTATCCCAGTAGCATTGGTCCTTAGTTATAAGCCTATTTCTTTTCATTTATATCTCTGTTCATCATAGTGGCAATTTCTCTCAGCATTCTTTTGCATTTACCAGGATAAAGCCCACCTATGTTCCCCATTCCAACTAAATCTGTAGAGATGAAGAATCACCTGAAACAGGAGCAGGGATTACTGGCTCGTTTCTAGCCTAAGAAATACAACACAGAAAGCCAGCAACTAAAACCTAGGTGCAAGATTTCCACTTGCAGTCCGTGCAATAAGGATTTGTAATAAGTATTTGTATCATCAGTGTGTTTGGAAGTGACCAGTAAACTGACACTAAAATATTTAGATTGCTTGCTCTCAGAAAAAAAAACAAAACCACCCAAAACATTAAGCAACAAAGAATACATATCTCAGATTTTGGAACAAAAAACCCTCAACAAAAAAATACCAAAGTTAATCCCAGATACCCCAGAACTAAACTCCACTCAACAAGCAATTCATACATTAAAGAAAGAGAATCAAAGTCATGTAGAAGAGTATCCTGGGATAGTTTTCTTCTCAGTAGGTGGTACAGTGCTGTATTCTGGATTGAGAATAATGTTGATGACACACTGATGTTTTAGTTGTTGCTAAGAAGTGCTTAATCTAAATCAGGTACTTTTCAGTTCCTCATGCTCTGCCAGCGAGGAGGTGCACAAGAAGCTGGGAGGGAGCATGGCCAGGACAGCTGACCCAGAGTGGCTAAAGGGATATTCCATAAAATGTCACAAACAGCACATAAACTCTGGTGATTTGGCCAGGTTGGATCCCAAAAGAGCTTTGAAACTCCAAACACATTTTAGGAGATACAGAAGCCTATTGAAAATCCCATCTTCCCACACACAAAGGCTACACTTCCTCAAGATGCAATAAATAAGAGTATTTTTCCATTCTCTCCCCTTTACTTGGCAGGAAGCACTGAATGCATTAACAACAGGGCAACACTTCTCACTTGAGCTCTTACAGCTGCCAATTCCAAACAGAACCTCCAAGCCAACAGAGAGAAGAGGTCAGCAAATACAGTGGGCAGCCCTCACCCAGGACAGACGTGCTGGCAATAGCCTGGGAACGTGCTGCTTGCCTCCAGCATGCCTGGGAATGCCAGGGATCCTCTGCTACACACTTCCCCACTCCAAAAACTCCATCAGATTCCAAAGGGAACATGTAAAGAGGCACCACTCAAATATTGCCTGGACCCGAGAGGAAATTCTGTGGGATTTCACAATTCGTTTTGGAACTCGACACGATGGAGATTGTTAAACTTCCTGACAATAAACCAGCCCCAGTCCAAAAACCAGACCTGTGGAAAGCATTACCATGCACTCTTCCCTCATCCTTTCTATTTTTTATAGAAATAGCTTTTGACTTCTTAATGCAAATTTAATGAGAGTTTTGTCCTTTTTCTCCCTCCCCGGTTCTTCATTTATTCACTGCGTGTAACAATTCTGACAATATAATTGTGCCTAAGAAGCAACATTTTACTGGAGTCAAACGAGGTCTACCATTTAACCTATGTAAATCAATCCACTGCAGCTGTTAATAAAGACAAGTAGAGTGGAGATTAAGAACTCATCCAGCCAGTCAGTCCAAGACACAGTATAGAGGCAAATGCTGACCAAATGTTAGCAGACTAAAGTGCAATGGAAAGGAAACAGCACTTCATACATCCAAAAAAGGCTTCTCGCCAGTCTCCAGAGGCTTGACATTGGGTTTCAATGACAGTCTGTCACCCCCTTTTTCATGATGTTGCTACACAATGCTCATTAAAAAAAAAAAAGGAAAATCAAGGGCTTGAAGCAATTTAATAACTAGCCCTGAATGCATTCCAAAATCTTACAGGAAAATGAATGTGGAAAATTAACTATAAGAAAATAAGCAATAGAAGCTGCATGTACAACACTTCCCCCCAGACAAAAAAAATGAATGTATGCATTGTCACAGATTAGCATCAACAACCTACAGAACAAACCAAACCCAAACTTTTTCTAAGGCACACAGGCAGAAGTTGCACAGACCTCAGACTTAAATACAAGAAGCATAAGGGATACTTACATATATTACATATGTGGTGACATCAATCACGCTGCTTTCATGTCAGGACCACAAGCAGCACAATTTGCAAAAAAGAATCTGGAATGTCTTGAGCGTGTCAGACAGAACTCCACACAGCAAGGATATTTCCTGCTGGATGTAAGGAATGCTTCAGGCATTCTCAGCTCAGACAGGCATTCTGATTTAAGAAAACAACTTCAGAATCCGCAAAGTAAACTGAATCAGAAAACTGACAGCCCTCCCAAATGGATATCAACACCAGCAGCCCTGCAGTGGGCTCAAAATAAAACCCCAAACAACCTGGTTTTTAAGGGGTGCCCAGAGCACTGAACGGACTTAAAGGCTCACACATCAATACATATTTCACAGAACGTGAGGCTATTAATAAAGAGACAGCCGTGAAAAATCAAACAGGAGACATTAAAAATAAATTGTGTTACCTTATATATAAATTGCATCTTTTTAAGTGCAGAAATGAAGGCAAAAAATGTGTGTTCCTAACAGAGCAAAAGTAAAAATTCTCCTACGGATATGAGGACTGACTGGAAAAAAATTCACGGGAGGAGGATGAGTTTGGTAGATTTAATACAATCTGACACCACTGTCTGAGTAACAAGGTTCTACATTGCCTGGAGAAAGGCATCTGTTGCCCTGTGTGCTAGTTTGCTCATCCATCAATTATTTTTGTTTTAAAAAAAATGTTATACACTATTCATTTATTTGTAGCTCTTTTTCTCTGAGACTTATTTCTTCCAGTAACCTGGAATGACTGCATTAGAACGCTCTGATTATAATCCCCTGTGATAGTTCTCTGTTTTGATGACACATGAATAGAATCAATCCAAGAGCAAAGTGAAAACCTGTGGTCTACAGGTACTTAAAAAGAAAAAAAAAAGAAGAACCTTCTGATGTTTTCTCATGTATTTTTTTGCCCCATCAATGACTCACTTCGAAGGTTGGGTTAATCACCTCCAATTCACTTTTTTTTCCTCTTCTAAGAGTTACATTTTAAAGGCAAAGCTGACTCAGCCTGTACAGCAAACTGCCAGTAAAACCTTTATCTTTGCAATTAATTTGTGGATAATGCAAGGAAAATACAGGCTGTCTTGCTTAATTCCAACCACTGCACAGTATAGTCCTGGGCAAAGTGGAACCTGAAGCAGGCAGAGAAAAATGACTTTTCAACAGATGCTGCTGTTTTGTTACTGTTAGTTAAGGTTCTGACACCACTCCTGTTACATCTGACAGCTCTGGATGTGTCTCAGTAAGATAAAAGAGGGATCAAAGTAAGCTCTGAAAGGTGCTGAATGTCCCCTCCCTGACCCATGAAGGGGACAGTTCTACCCAGCACCGCCACAGTCACCAACCTTGACAATTAGAAAGCTGCACTTTTAATAAATTACGTTTTATAAGTCAGTGGAAAAATATGAAATGCAATGGAAAATAAACAAACTAGATACTCTTTTTTTTTTGTTCAGGTGTTTTACTATTTCCATTTGATCCTTTCTCTCAGTTGTCATGATGAAGTACATGTTAGCAAGCAGTGCAGGAAAGTAGTTGGACATTTTATGATGCTAACATTTCAAAAGTAAGGAATTCCTACAGAGAATAGTAACAGGCATACCTATGTGTTTTCCACTACCACTTTAAAGATAAAGGAAGAACTACTCAGAAACGCTTGCATTTTAAATAAAATCACTTCACAATTGGATTTCCTTCATTTTAAAAATAGGAACTTTTCCATGCAAATTATACTTTGTTCTAACAAAGGAAAACAAATGCAGCTTTACCCCTCTAATCAGTAGGATGAATTTAGCATAAGAAACACTATGTAAAAATAGCACTTCTTAAAAAGCACTGCTAAATAAGGAACTCAGGAACTGTAGCAGTTTATTGGACTTGGAAATCACCAGTATCTTGGCACTACAGCAACCAGGACCAGATATTATGGAGGAAGCAGAAACAATTAATGCATGCTATTATTTTTCACTTCAATCAGACTCTGAAGACAGCAAGTTGTTGCACCACCAAGTCATTTCATTCACACTCTTAGTGTCTGTTCCTCTGGACATTATATCCATCACAGGACAGATGAAACATCAGATTCACTTCTGGAAGATTTAGAGTTGAATGTAATTTGATTTGCTGCTGCTCAGACTATATGTCCATCACTCAAAGCTGTTTGCCACAGTCTCCATCTGATTTTCTGCACCTATGGCACACAGTGTAAGCAGGACAAGACCCCCTCAACTCTTTTAATAGTGAAAATGGAAAGGGATAACTTTAGGTCTCAGTGCAGTGGTTTTAGGATAGCACCCAGACATGTGAATAAGTAACACAGCAGACATTCTACCTGCAGCTCTTTATAATGAATGACCAGATAAGGCAAGTTCTCCTGAAGACATTCCTTTTGGACTTCATGTCTACCATTGCTGAAGGAAGCAATCATGAAGAGAGTAAAAAGGAGGCGATTACCCATTATAACATTACTGAATATTTGTTATTATGCTCATATATTATGATGCCTTGAGGTATGGGGAATGCATCAACTAAGCCCCATGTTCAAAAGCAAAACCCAAATGTGTTTGCACAGTCCCAGTTCACAACACAGGCAGCAACTGGCAGTGGGTGTCATGGCTTTTGTTCTTGTTAACTCCTGCAGAAAGTAAAAAACACCATCCCAACAAGCAAAGGCAGCAATTGTGAAACTTTTGTTTTCAGCATCATCTTTTAAAACCTTCTTAGAATTTGCAATAAAAGAATTTGCAAATAAAATTGGACAGCTGCTTAATTTCCTAGTGAAAAAAATCATATGCAATCTCATTGTGGAAAAGTAGGATTCAAATGTAGAGCTGATAACTGAAGAATCAATTCAAGGTAATTTTAGGCCTATCGACTTCAGAGAAAAGTGAGGGGTAAGGGAGAGGTCAAGCCTCATCAATAATGAGTTATTTATGCATTATACTTTCACTCTAGGCTGTTCCAACAACTCAAATGATGCAATATTGAGGATGCTTTCATCAGTGACCCTATAGAAGTGATTGTGATGGGCATGAGTTTTAATACAAGCTTCACACCGAAGTAATTCTGCCATGGACAATGCCCTGCTCCTAATTTAGCCACCCATCTGTGCAATGTGCTTTTGATCTGTTCAGGTTACCCTCCCTAAGATAACCCTCATCTCAAGTCAGCCAAACTACTACTTACTACTTATTTTAAAAACAAGCCCATTTGTGTTCCACCTTTCAGATAACATTAAGGTGCCTGGAACACAAACAAAGCCAAAGATACGATGCAAACACCTTCCTGCAGCATTTAATAGTGAATTAATCTTAAGCATAATATTACAGCAGTGTTTCCCCTCAGCCAGTATTAGAGAGATAATCAATTTGATTTGTGGGCTGAAGCAAAATCAATATTTCTTCAGGGGCTTTTCTTTCAATTCTTTTTACACTCACTTCTCAACACGTTAAAATAAACTGTGTACCTGAAAGACAGAGGGTCTAATTCTCATTTACCACAGCACAGTTCTTGTTCCTTCAGGGACAAATTATATCCAAGGGGGAAAAAAATTATCCACTGCTAAGGGAGAAAGGAATGAACAATGTCCCTGCTCTTGTATAAAGGCACAAAGGAAACACAGTGTGGCTTAAACGTTAACCTCATGTGAAAGCTGGTACCGAGCTGGCACTGTCTGAAGGGGATATTCCCTTCTGTCCCCTGAACAAGTATTTTATTTTTATCTTGCCATCATATTAATACATTTTGTTTCACAGCTCCAATTGGGTAGCAAATTGTTCTTTTGCCTTGAGAGCAGTGGATGTGCCAAAGATCCAACTTTTAGTTTTGCAGGTCAACCCAAATATCAGCAAACACTTAAAGATCTTTACAACACACAACATGGTTTTAGTGGGTCCTGCACACACATGAATTTCCACTCACTCCATGGGGAACCTGCAATCCACATTTTCCACTCACTTCTATTACACCAGTGGCAGAACAAGCAAAAAATCATGGGCTAAAACAGACGAACAAAGTTGCTGTGATCACCTCTGGAGCTCATAAGGGATGAGGCTACGAGAGAAGCAGCAAATCAATTATCTGCTAAAGCATTAAGGTTTCCATTTGCTGATCAGCTGAACACAGGCAGGAGATTGATGAACAGCAAGGGGAAGTGGGGAATCTCTGTGCAGAACACCTTATAGGAGCTTCTGAACACCGTGTATTTTGCTAACACACCATTTGCAGACACTTTTCTAGAGGAATAGTTAATGGAGAGATCTTGTCAGCTTCGATTAAATTATCAAGTTCATTGTGCTGTTTCTTATAATAGAAATTTATTGTCCTTGCTGAAATGGAGCAAGGCAGTTCTTTATCTGTTTTACTGATAATTAAAATGCAATGAGTTAGACCAGCTTTCACAAATATTTCTCAAAAAAAAAAAATCTTTCCTTTTTGTCATGCACAAAGAGCAGAGAACAGCAAACAAGATCAACTGTTGTCATGGTAACATCATGCCCCAGCAGGTGAAGGATTCAGTCCTGTGGCACTAAAAAAGGATGAAATGTACTGAACCTAAGCATAACAGCAACTACAGCTCAAAAAGCTCAGTGTTTTTTCATAGACTGGCATATATTTAAGCAACAAATTTAGAGAGGCAAATGTTAAAAACCCCCCATATATCTGGTGACACCAGTAATGATTCAACTGTCTCAGAGTAATTTTATTAGGCAGAAATTTACATTGATATGTTGCATAATTTTGGAAATCCCTATGAAAAGTTAAGAACAATTTCAAAAACATTATAAGTGACTTGAAAATAGAAGATAATTTTTCATTTCGAGACAGACACGAGAAAAATATGCTGTATAATTTTCAGGGTAAGGTGCCAGAAGCATCATTCAAAAACAGCTCTTCATGCTCCAGAAATTCTGTTTTCAGAACAGATAATATTACAGCCTTCAAGTAAGAATGTACAATCGATTTTTCATCTTCTGTTAAGCTAAGATGGTAGATAGAAACACTAAAAAAATATTTATGACTTAAGCAAACTATGATTTTTTAATAAAAGCCCTACAGAGGTGCATGTTGGTCCTTCTATGGGCCAACCAAAACTTCCTTAACTAAAATTATCTATAAGAGCCCATCTCAAAACACTTCATTGCCATTTCAAAGGGGGGGTTGTTGATTTTGGATTCTGGTTGCAGACACCCCTGAAAAGCTGGGACAGTCACCAGCAAAGAACCCTTTGGAAATGTGGTCTTAGATGATGTGACTGGCCCTGAACGACATCATCAAAGCAGAGTCAGACACTTAGACAAAAATCCTCCTGTGTATCACACTTCACACACACATAAAAGTCTTTCAGCACTACCACAACCTCTTATTTTGCTGACACAAACCTGCTCTACATCTCTGTAGTCTGTAAGGACAATTTTCCAGGTATTTTTGAGGAGAGCAGAACACAGGAAAAAAACCCCTTGATGTTAAAGTATCGTAAGAAACAACACAACATTTAAACAATATATTTGCCACGTTACTTATTTTTTATCTTCTCTTTCATAAATCTCAATAATGCTGCCAGGTAGAGATTTATGTACTATTCTGCTCAGTGTAAAAACAAAAGAAAAGTAAATCAAGGCCCCAGTTCAGGGAAGGAATTAACTGCTTCAGATCAGTGGAATAGTGAAGCAATTTATCCAACCCCCCTAGTATTTTCCTCTTCATTAAACTCTGACACAAATCCAAACAGAGTCCTGACTGCTTCCAACAGGGTAGAAAATCATCAGCCAGACATCTGCATTAAAGTCACAATCAGACTTATTTCTTTACTATTTCTGAGTCTCAGCAAACACATTACTTGGCAACACCAATTACTCTCAAATTCGCTCCAACACGACTAATTAGGTGCGTGTTACCCTCGGTTTTAAACCATTAATTGTCCCATCAGTTTTAGAGCCACACGTGGAAGGGACGAGCTGCGTCTCAGCCCCACTTACTCCGACATCAGTCCCGCGTCCATCGTCCCTCCTCAGCCAGACACAGCCAGAGCTTCCCTCTGCCCCCTCCAGCTGTGCCACACCATACCCCTAAATTCAGATTAATCCTCCCCAGGGGCTGGAGCTGAGCTGGGAAGGGAACAGCGCTGCCCAAGGGCTGTGCCAGGGGAGCGTCCTGTGCCCGACACCCGCGGCCACCGCGCCAGGCGAGGCAAAGCGCGTGGAAAGGGGTGATTTGGCGAGGTATGATTGATGTTATTTACACAGGCAAGGCTGGCTGGACACGCTCAGCTTCCTGCTGCCCTTCAGCACCTGAGGCAGGGAAGCTCTTGGCGATCCGTGGCACCCAGTAAATATTTGCGTTTGGGTTTATTCTCCCCAGGTCGATAATTAACTGCTGGAGGATGAGCAGAGAGGTTCTGTGAGCTCCCCCCCCAGCACCCAGCCTGCTGTTACTGCATCCCTGAGCTCCACCAGCACATTCTGACTATTTGTGGTCATTTAAAT
This sequence comes from Platyrinchus mystaceus, assembly GCA_035041135.1. Classification (NCBI taxonomy): domain Eukaryota; kingdom Metazoa; phylum Chordata; class Aves; order Passeriformes; family Tyrannidae; genus Platyrinchus; species Platyrinchus mystaceus. The sequence continues at coordinate 13,633,386 of JAWWLV010000038.1, forward strand.
AACAGAACTTAAGCCATAGTTGTCTCCAGACTTGTCACATCAGGAGGCGCAGAGTTCACGGTTTTGCTGCTTGCTCATTTATTAAACGAGATGTGGAAAACAGGTAGAGGGACTGCAAAAGGATTTTTGCCTTCTGCCACTCAAAACAAACTGAGCACTGGGAAATTCAGTGTCTTTCTGCCCATAAATATAAGCAAGCATCACACATATCCCGAAAACAGCTTTCCAAATCTCTTTCTCACTCTCACATCGTATAAAATGCACGTTGTTTTCTGTCCTGCTTAAAAACCTACACAATCTTCGCTGTGATTTTTGCATTTCCTAATATTTCATCAAAGTTTTGTGTTTAAAAAATCTAAACGACCTGAAAACAACTCATAAGTCTGAAGACCATTAGGGCAACCAAGCAGGGAGAGTCTAATCAGAACACAGAATCCATCTTGTGCATAAAATACTAGTTGATTAGCAAATAATTTTACTTAAGGAGAGAAATGGAAAGGGGAGGAATAATGATGCAAAACATTCCTGATTTGTGAACTGACTGAAAAATAAATCTTGGCTCAAGTGGTACATAAAGGGGAAATACAAACCAAAACCAACTAACCACTTTGGACAGTGAAAATAATATTTCAAGTTTTAAGCAAGTACAAGGCCAGTCTGAGAAACAGATTAATGAAATCATTACTCTGTTTAATAACAGATTGGTCCAAGTATTTAGGATTGCAATCAATTCCACAAATTGTGAGACAAACTCATTGTATTGTTTATTTCACCAATTTTCTTCTTTATCCATTCACAGATATACACATAATATACACCATCCCAAAACCTGAAAGAGGATGAATTAAATTGAAATTCTGAGAGGATGTAGATCCAATTTAATTTCACCTGAACTTATTTTCATTTCAGTGTCTGATCCTCACATGCTGTGCATTATCAGTGAGGTAAACAATGAACTAATTTATCTTTATTTATTGAAGATAAGATTTGTTTGCTGTGTGTTTCTTAAAACCATGTAAATTATGTTTTCTCATGAATGATCAACTGAAAAAAAAAAGATTGTATCTGATCAAAATAAGCCTCATGTGTCATCTTTCTATAACAACCTCCTGAGCCATGCACAGACAACATCAAGATAATTTCTGAACTCCCCCAACTCAGCAATTAAAACCAAACCTACAGTGGAAAATCTCTTCATGAAGAAAGAAATGAATCTCTCACAAGGTAATTATAATTCTCTATGCAAAACCAAACCTTGGAGAACGTTGAAAAGCTACACAAAAATTTCCTGCACTTTAGACACTCAAGACCAGATACTGTCAACTGTATTTCTACCTGTCTATTATGAATTTCATTAACATATATTTTTTATCCATATTGAAGTAATTTTCAATTATTGCTTATTTCTCTCCTGATTTATTTATTTGTACAAGGAATGCTGGGAGATCTTCAGTCCTCAAGCAAACTAATTAGTTCTAATAAAACCAGAGGAAATTAGTTTGGGTTAAAAATTAACACACAACAAATTTAAGTGATGCTTCTGAATTGCAGTGGGCTGAAGGTTAATCAGAGGGGAGGATCAATTTATCTCCCATTATGAACAAAGTTTTGGAAACTAGGCAGCATTTCTAGGCACATGAAGAACAGAAAACATTAGTGAGAACGGATGTGTGAGGAAAAAATAAAAGCAGACCATAAGACAGCAGAGAAAATATTCAGAAGACCACAGCTGAGCTGCCCTGCTGAACTTATTAACTCAGAAATATCAATAATATCAGGTGAAGATCAGCTCTGCCCCGGTGTTTCCAAGGGACACTGGATGGTGTCTCATCTGTCACTTCCCCACAGCAGCCAGGTACCCTCTGCATCTTCCCAACAGCCTGTGATAACAGCCCTGGGTGCACTGGAAATGTTGGAGAGCAGGGATGCTAAATGAAGTGATGCCAAGCTTTGCTGGGCTCGAGATCTAGATGAAATCTCCTCACACTGGGTTTAAATGAAACCTCTCCCGTACAGCTATCAGCAAAGTGAAGAATGAAACTGCAAATTAAAGATAACCTCGGATGGCTGCGCGTTTATGAAGTTTTCTGAAACATAAATTTCATCTCATTGGTTCTTTTTGCCAGCTCTCTGCCAGGGAATGACACCTGCCTGCCAAAAAAAAGTGATTGCCAGGCATCACTGAGGTACCAGAGATCAGATGTCTTGACAGATCCCCCGTTCCAGTGACAAAATGTCTGTCATTCCAGGAGGCAAAATAGCACATAAAAGATTAATATTTCTCCTAAATCTCCAAATGCAGAATGTTTAGCTCCAGAAGTGCTATTTAAAGCATTTCCACTGCCTGTAGCAGTAAGCTAACTTCTGTTTTCACAAAAACATTTTGACAGGATGAGAACCATTTCTTAGCACCTCAGAGCAAATGATATCTCTGGTTGGGAGGAGGATCCTTTTGGTGAACTGTCACTTCTGCATTAATGTGCATTTGGAAATGGACGAACCGTGACTGTGGAAAATCTGATGTAAATACGTGAAAACCACGGGCTTATGGTCATAATCTACTGGAGGAAAAGCAGTGGCTAAACATGCTGCTTTTGATTAAATGTATTTTACATTTCATCACATATATTCAGTTTTGATTTCACACTCCAAGCCTTCATAGGTAAACTACTGATTTCAGCTCTGCTCTCTTGAGCAGAGGCTCTCACAAACACGTTATTTATTTCCCTCAAGGCACTGCCCTTGAGAATTTCTGAACTTAAACTACCATACATACAAGCAAACAGGAAGAGAGTTTCCTCTGTTTGGTTTACATACATGTAAGAAAAATTAATAGCACTTTCAGCTGCTAAAAAGAAAAGTTCTTCCACAACATTGGTGTGATTTTTTTTATATCTATACACGAAAGAATCCAGGAGAGAAGGCATTTTCAACACACAAACCCCACATTTGCACTGCTTTACTCTTCTGTATAATCTACATTTATTTCAGACTCCAATCCAGGGCACAGTTTGTCCCACCAAGCACAGCTCATGTGTGGTAACAGAAAGATTAATTTACAGCCTGAATGCACCACTTTGTTATGTTCTGCCTACCAATCCCTTCTCCCAGAAAAAGGAGTTATGGAGAGAAAGGAGTATGCACATTTTTATACACGTGGCAAACTATATCCACACACACAGGTGCTCCACTCAGAAAACCAAAAATCAGCTGCAATGAAAGTCAGACACCTGTAATTCCAGGGATTTATAGATTAGATTTAGGGATTGCTGCTGGGCCAGTCAAAAAGAAAAGCAGACAAAGAATTGTTATGTGTGTTACATTTTGGCTGCCAAAACACAGCCCAGACAGCTGATGAGCTCTGAAATCACCTATCCTTCTTTTCCAAAGGAAAACACAATTTTGCTGTTTCTATAAAAGTCTGGTACTCCAGTTTACCTTTCACCTCATGAAAGGGCAACCTGGGACATCCTGGCCAATTCCTTCCCTCCCCTATTGCTGGTTTGGGGTGAAGTCTACCTGATGGAAATCAGGGATAAAATCTGCTTTAGGGCTGCAAACTCAATATTCATAATAAATGACTGTTTTCCTACTTGCAAAGACCAGTGCCATTAAGGTAAGTGCAAAAATCTTGTGTAAGCATTTCGTGAGTCAGTCATGCAATTCATTTTTGCAGACACTGGAAACAGATAAATTGCCTTTTTGTGCATTTTCTCCTGACTTTCCTTAAATTAATTAAAGAAGACAAGAAAAACAGGACTCTCAGGAGTATACCAAAACAAGCTTTTTATCAGTTTGGAGCTCTACCCTTGCATATGTGGTCACAAGACAGTGAACCTCAGCAAAATAAACCTATGGGTCTTCAAAAGACCCAACACACCCAGTAGCAAAGCATCTCAGTTATAAAGATCCCCTCATGGCAGAGGGAGGGAAACAGCAAGGGGGAAACAAAGGAAAAAAAAAAAGATGTTGTGTGTCCTACCAGGTTGAAGCACAACGTGTAATTCGCAATTAAAGCAATTTTGTGGAAAACCAACAAGAATTAACGTTGTAAAATACGTCATAGGCAAAGTGCAAACACCTGTCCCTACCTGCAAGATGAAACAACATCCATCTTCTCTCTCCCTCCATGAGAGACTCTGTGACACCTTCTGGAGTGCAGGATGTGAATACATTTAATTTATCATTTACCTCAGCAGCAACGACAGTGTTTTTGATTTTCTCCTAAATCTGCATATCCCCTCATTAGCAATCCTTTCCCTCCATTAGTGGTTTGCTGTTGTTCTATTTTGTAAGCTTCCAGCAAATTAACACTAAATTGAATTCCATAGAAAAAGTTGTTAATAGGCTTCCCCCCCACCCCCCCTCGTGCCTGATTTAATCGCATTTTCTTCTTCAATTTACGCTACATTTAATGGTGGAAATTATTTTTAAGATTGATTTCTGATGATAATACTTATCACAGCTCAGAGGATTATTCTTCCTGTCTATCTCAGGCTAATTCTCACAGAAAAGATTTGATCTGGAACATCTTGTGAAGGGCAAAAGTGATATTTACACAAAAGATGATTTCTTTACCACTTCTGCTCCCCCTTTACAGCACTACACCCAGCCTGTGGCAGAAGGCAAAAAAGTCCCCACATATTTCCTCCTTTCTCAGATAAAACTAGCAAATGGTGGAGAACAGACAGAAGGACTAGAAATAAATCAGTATTATTCATTTGAATTAGATGTAGAATAAATTCTTTTCGTTATGGGCAAACAACATACTTATGGCCAAGCCTTACATGTAAAGACAGACTATACTCTGAAATTCTTTTAAGAAAAGACAGTTATTATTTATTGGTGGTATGTAGTTAACATAACCACCCATCTAAAAGAAAAAAACAATTCTCCCTATAAAATTACTGCTTTTTAAACCCCTATGCTTCAAATTGTTTGAAGTATGATAAGAGATTATCTGCTTAATCCATTTCTTTCACTTGGGCATTTCAGATTTCATGCAGCTACGCCGAGTTTAGTTCTGCTTAACAGACCTGTGAAGCTCTTCACGAAGTAGAAAATGAGTCAGGAGAAAAAAAAAAAATATACAGCCTTAGGGTGGTTTAAAAAAGAGCAAGTGTAGTGCAACTGAAGTACAAGGGAGAAATTTTGAGTTACATCTCTTGCTGGCTCTGTAACCAGCTGGAGAATCCGTGTTACCTCTCTCCTTTCATTTCCTGCTGAGGAGGCAGCAGCTGAAGGGAGCTTGTTAACTCCATTTCTTCAAACTCATGATTCCCTTTCGATCCTTGGCCAAGTGGAAGCTGCCACTTGAGGAGGAGCCTCACCAAATGCAAACTACTGCGGCCCTCAAGCACTCAGATGATGCTTTATTTACCCAGAGGAAATGACACTCACTGCCAGCCTGTTTTGTATTCAGTTTTCGTGCCTCATTCAGAGGATCAGAATCTGGGCCTTTTCTGTTTTCAGCATAATTCAGCATGATTCAGTCTTGGTGCTGCCAAGGTTGTATCACCTTAAGTGGGCTTCAACTACATAATTAACCAAGAGAGTTAACACCATTTTATTCTTTTTTCTTGAGAATGACTGGATTTGAGTTAATGTTGTCTCCTTAACTCAGACTCTTCACCACTGCTAGCTGAACCACATGTAGAAAATTAAAGAGCCATTCTCCCTAAGGGTCCCAAATTTCCCACAGTGAAGTGATATCCCTCTGCAGAGTGAAGATGGGAAGCTGAATGTCATGGCAATCTCATCTCTGCCACTGAAAAGCTGAAAATCCCTGTCCTGTTCCCTGGACAGGTAGGAGAGCAATCCAAACTCTGAACCCCTTTCCTCTGCCAGATTGTCAAACGGCATCATTTCTTCTTATGTGCAAAGTATGTGTTGAAAGTTGCTCAAATGCCAAAACGTGTCTAATCCTGCTGTAATGTGGCAGAGAATAATTTCTAAATTTAGGAAGCAATTGCTTTGCTGTCCAGTGAAATGCACTCTAAAAAAGTAATCTCCTCTAGGCAGGTCCTCATTTTAAACACCAACTCAGATTTCCATAGAACACAAGCACTAAACCCTTGGAAAAAAAACGAGGCTGTACAATTCCACTGTTGCAGTTCAGTGTTTCTGTGTGTCTGCTCCACAACACAATCAAAGTAACAAGTGCTTAGATGTCACCCAATACATACAACGTGCTTGGCAAATAAAACCATGCAGTTCTCTTGGGCAATACTCCTTTTTGTGCAGGATTTTGACCTCCCCAGTTGTGGTTTTATTGGAACTCCGAACAAAAACCTGACATTTCAAACATCTCTGTGCAAATGAAAGGAAGGAAAGATTCTTGTTGCAAATACAGCCTACCTGACACTGCTGCCCTAGAGCAGTTCCTGAACCTTGGGAGAGCTGAGTCTTTGATTCCAGGAATTTCAGAGGACTGAATTCCCAGCTTCTAAAACCTGAACGAGAGCAGAGTGAACAACCAACCAGACTAGCTGGCAACAGAATGGTTTGCTGCCAATTTAAATTACTCTTTCAATAGCCCCACAACATGGGTTTCAAATACACTGCCAAATCCCCAACCAGCTAATTAGCATGATTCCTGATTTTAGGAAAGCACCAGCAATAGTCTACATGCATTCATCACATACAGGTTTTATCTTCACAGAGGTTTGATATTCTGTGAATTAATATGGAATAAAAAATCCAGCACTAAACATGACCCACATTTAAACTATGATTTCATAGTTTTTCAAACCGGGCACCAATCCTGCTGGGGGAAAAAAGGGCAAACCCCAAATCTCCAAGACCAGATTTCCAATAGATTTTTGTAAGTATTCAAAAAGAACCAAGGTTAAAACCGGAATGAATCTGCACAGAGCAGTCTGTGAATGGAAATCATCGATAAATTAAGGGAGAAAGAAGCCTGTCCCACCAGCCAGTGGTGAGCACTGCAAACTCCCAAAGTACTTTGTCTCCTTTGACTCCTGCCTGTTTATGGGAAGGGGAGGACATTTAGAGCTGTTCACAGTGGTCATGCACACACCAGCTCCTGTCTCCTACAGAAAACCCCTCAGCAGATTCAATCACCTTGCCTGCCACTGGCAAGACGTGACCCTGCTTTCCGCATGGGCAATTTTCCAAAGGCAAAACGCTTTCTGCTGCCTTTGAAGGGTCAATGCATTCTCACTGAACATGGGAAAACTGGTAACAAATGTATGGAGCAAAACCTGCAGGTCTCCAGATTCAGATATTCACTGTTGTTTACAAGGATGATCATCTGCTGTGGCAGTAAAATGTCACCACAGATTACAATACTGCTGGACTTCTGGAATTTGGGGGTTTGTTTGGTTGGTTTTGTTTTGAGCCTCTGAGTTCCTTTTAACTATACTAAAAAGTTTTTATATTAGGATCCACCTAAGGACCATTTGAGCGTCATTCATCTGGATTAACTCCAGTCCACCACAAATAGTAAATCCTGAAAAGTTAAGATCTTTAATTGGGTCATTAGTATGTGCCTAAAACTTCCTACCAGATTAATGCAATCACTTCTTTTCTCCCTCACTTTTGAGGGATGACTCTAATCTCATGTGACAGAAATTCATTCTAAAACAGAGAAAAAGAGAGAAGGGGAAAGAATTACTGGAGTAACAAACATTGCTTCGCTCAGGATAAATAATCACACAAGCAGGAGAGTCAGAAAGCCCTTACTCCACACAAAGTGTTTGAGGGGCAACACACAAAGGATTAAGATGCCAAAAGCATTGGCAGATTTAGTCATTCAGAGAGCAGGGGGAGCTGCCCAGAGGTCACACAGGGAACCCCCTGCACATTTGTCAGCCACGAGACAACCTTTCTCTGAAAGCAGATTCCTCCTGTGGACTGGATGTGGCATTGAGACAACGATTCTCGGCCAAATTTAGTACAACTTCCTGGCTTGCCAGCAAGACAAGGGACATCACAACGCTCCCAGGAGCCTTAATCCCAAACCTGAAGTCTCACTATTGCTCTCAGGAATCTCTGGTAGCCTGGGAGCTGGTAACCAATTTCTATGGCATTAGGACTCTGCCTTGCTGCTGTACTGCAGTATTGTGACACTGCAGAGCATTCCACAAGTGAAACTGCACAGGAATTCAGCACTGGAAAAAAAAGTGAAGCATCCACCTTTTTTTTTTCTTGGAAATTTTCAATGGAATTTCATCTGCATCCTCAGAAATGGGAATCCTTGTGATTTTTAAAACTCCCTGTATTCTAAAAGTCTAAAGAGGGTGGGGATTGATGGATTTTTGAAGATTGTGCAAAAGAGAGGTTACATTTTAAATATGGCCCAAACTTCCAAATTAAGTGATACAAAATCTCTCACATTTTCAGAAACACGAACAAAGAAACAAATGCTGTTGTAGCACAGAACTGACCATTTCTAAACCTCTGAAGAAAGGTAAGTTACTGTGACCTAAATTTCACTGCTTTTTAATCAGCGACTCTTCAAAAGAACAGGCAGTTAAAGAGTAATAGAGGGATTTTCCTCTTCCTCTGAAAAAGCTTCATTGCACAAACTCAGTTACACTATACAGTGACAGGAAGATGCACAGGCACAGAACAGCTCCTCTTTTCAACTGGGTGAGCTAAGAGAACAGGCTTCTAAAAATAATTTGTTTTGTTCAGCAATAGCTTTTGTCATTATTCTTCTTTTTGCTATTCTTGCAGTCTCTGAGGAAGGCTAATTTTCCTTCACAGATCTCTGCATGTCTTCTAAGAGGCTCTGATTTTTCAGCCTGCTCAGGAATCAGAAGGGGCATTCACAGGGTGGAAGACATTAATGTCACTTGAATCAAACCTACTTGAGACACTTATTGCCATATTCCAAAGAAAAGACTCAAAACAGGAAAGGAAAATATCAAAGCTGTTGTTCACTAGCAGAAATAACCATCTTACTTTTATTCAGTAACTTAATATTTACAACTGGGGGAAAAAACCCAACAAAACAAAAAGAATGAACACACTGTTTCATCCAAGGCACCACTCAGATTGCAATCCAGTCACACACAGTAGTAATTCCTACCCAATGTCTGTCTCATTCCATCAGTAGGATGAGACCTTGGGCAAGCATGAACTCCCTGAGCATCCCATTCCCAGCTGGATCAGAATTCTGCAGCTGCTGAGTGGGACACAAACCCCCTTCTCCTTCCAGGACAGATGCTCTCAGAACTATGAAGTTTGGAGAAGGACATGACTGATGGAAACCAGATGGAAAAATCAGCAACAAGCACAGAGGACTTCTAATGAGTCACAGATCACAGTTGGCAACTTGGCCTTGGAAAATGATCATAAACACCATTATTACAGGGCTGCTGTAGCTTCTTATTTCATCAGTGTTTTGGAACTGGGGGAGCTTTTTTTTTAATATATAAATATACTTTTTGTACCATGTATCCATTAACACAGGGTTCCCAAAACATCACGTTTACTATTTGCAGTATACAAGCAAAATTAAGCACTTTAGATAAATTTTCTGATAACTGAGAGTATTTTTTACATTATTACTCAAGTTGAAACAGTTATTTTGAATTTGCCCTAAATAAAATTTTGAAAAAAACAACTGATTTTCTTCACAGTCATCATCACACTTTTCTTCCGTACTGACAATTGTACAGCTCTTACTTTAAATAAATCAGAAGTCTATAAATCTGCAAATGAAATCTGGCACTGAGCTCAAGCAGCATCAAATTTCCCTAAACACATCATCAGTTTGAGTGACTAAGCACTTTTTCAGACTTTATTTTTAAATTCTTAGCTCTAACTCCTCCTCCTGACAAGAACTCACAGAAAATTCTGACATTACCAAACCTGTGCTTTCTGTGAGAAGAACTTCAGTCCAAAAATACTAAAGCATGGACAACTTTCTTATGCACCACCTAAGATTGGCAAGATTAAAATCCTGAGTGGCTTCAGAGGGTTAATTACTGACCCTGAAGAAAAAGGGCTTCCCTTCCTATAGTATTAGGTAAAATATCACACCCATCCAACACCCCATGGGATTCAGCTACTTCAACATGGTTTAACAGAAATTTTACACTGCCTTCCTGACTGTTCTTTTCAGCTCACTAAATAAAGTGTTACCTTTTCCCAAAGGTAGAGATTTCCCACTCACACTCGAGGGGTTGTCTTGGTTTTTAAATTAATTATATGGTAACGTGCTAAAAATGCTGTTACATGGGAGGACTGCAGACTTATTCATTTTATAGATAAGGACACAGTCCTATTTCAGGCAAATGATTTTCCAGAATCTGAATAGCTGAGATCTTGTAAAGGGTATGTCCCAGCTCATCTGTCAATCTAAATTGGTTCATGTGACAAGAAAACGCACTCAACAAGGCTAGAATCCAAGAAATAGAACTGATATTAAAATACAAAATTGAAGTCAAAAAAGCCTGCAGAAGATACGAGAAATCCCTGCTGATACAGCAGCAAAGGGGAACAGTGTGGGGAAAACTCACAGCAATTTTCTGTATTGGGGATGTTTTGCAAAAGGAGGTTTTCCCCCTCTCTGTTTCTGCCAAGGAGAAACACATACATTGCAGTTCACAGCAAATAACTGGCAAAGTCAAGCATTTGATTCACCAGATTTCCTATATCATGATCTACAAGCCTCGAGCTCTGAGGCCAGCGATGGTTTCACTGCAGACACAAAAGCAGACAGAATTTCCCTGGCATGCAGACATTGCAAGGACATGAGGGAAGCCAGGCAGATTGCTCAGCTAATTCCCATCATGTCTCCCTGGTGAGTGAAGAGCTGAGAGAACGTTTCTTTCTTTCAAGGTAATGCTCAGCTGCATCCCAAACTCTAAACCATCCTCCTAATGAATGAGGTGAGGCTGCTGAGCTCAGTGTGGGCAGCATTTTGCTGCCTGCTGTCCTGTGCACTTCTTTGGAACAAGCAGCTGTGGTAAATATGCAGCACTGTGAGACACAAAGGTTTTAGGGAATAACCTGTTGTGATATCCAAGAGCTGCTCTTTGGAACAATGCCCAGTGTTCCCTGGGCACAGATCCGCTGTAAGGGACAGCAGGGCCAGCCAGTGATGGAACAGACAAGCAGCCAACAACAGAAGCATTTATATCTTACATTTTGCCCTTCCCACAGTGCCTTCAAGCAAAAGTGAAAAGATTACATACCTAAGGCTATGCTTAAACTCTACCACAAAAGGCTTAGCTCCATAAAACCCTCTTCTAGTCAAGAAATACTGACTTTAAACTTCTGGTTGCCCTGCTGACTGCTACAACGAGTTTGACCCCTGCAATAATTCTGTTGTTTGTGTGTCAGATTCTCTTGCCCCAAACATGCAACTATGGATTTTTTTGTTTACTTACTCATTTCTAGAAAAAGAGAAAGGAGGAGGCATTTATTTTTCTTAGCTCCTTCATCATTCTTTCAGAAAAAGAGATCAGAATTTCCCCTTTGCTAGAAATGCAGTATTTACTTCTGGGCACTGAGCCCTGTAAAATGTAGGCTTTAGGGTCACTACAGAACACAAAATTTAACAGATTCAGGATGGGTTTTTTACATGTATTCCTATTATTTGACCTGATGCTTGGAGTCCTATATATCTGGATTCATGGAAAGAAAATGCTCCTTCAGAGTAGTCCACAGTATGGTGATTATGGGATTCATCAGGGATCATAATTGGCAATTTCACTGGATTCCCAGATTATCAAAATAGATTATTTCATTTCTATGGGACTTCTAGGATGTAAGGCTTTGCTTAATAATAATTTGGCACTATAGAAAATCCAGGAGGCATCCATTATTCAGTCAGTCAGCCTATAAAAATTACATGACTTTTAACACACTTTTTAATTGCTTTTAATTATTAACATTTACATTGCTCTCCAAATGATAAAGCGTCTCAGCTGGAGACATGGTTAAATTTTTAATAGCATTGGAAAGCAAAAGCAACAAATCTCAGACTGTGGATTTTAAACATACACAATATTACCTGAATCCTATCTTACCATATCTTTAATTTGTGGGATTTTGCCAGTGAGGGAATGGTGAGGCTACCAGAGATCATGGTGCAATAGTCTTGCTCACTGCATATTTCATATTTCTAAAGGAAAATGCTCATTATAGAAAAAAACTTCACATGAAGTGAATTCTTTTATTCACCTGCAAAGCCATGTCAAATACTCTGAAATTCTGCAATTTTAGAATTGCCACTGGAGATCATTAAATACAACAGTTATTGCCCCAAACAGAAAAGCTGCACCTGGGTTCCCTTCCTTGTCTCTCTGTGGCTCTCTTAAGAACTTTTCCCCAGCTTTATGTGCTAGATCTTCAAATTAATTCTCTTGGTCTGGGTTTATGAACCTTAAGAAAGCAGAGGTAGGTTTTGTTGAATTTTTTTTTTTTTTAATTGAACTATGATTCTTTCTTTTATGATTTTTGACACACAAAGCTGAAATTTTCCTGCTGGTGTCACTATTGGGGATCTTCCATTTCACATGACCTGCATTTCAGGTAAAGTTCCTGGGCATCTCTGCCAGCAAGCAAACCTTTTACCAGCTGAAGCTTCCAAACATGTTTTCAAAAACCTCAGCTCTGCCTTCAGTGTTAACCACACCAGAGTAAATGAAGCACTAATGTCATTAGGGTGCCAAGAGATACCTTGAATATAATTCAGGTTGACTCACAGCCAAAGACAGCCAGCCTGTAATGCTGTTATAACATCCCCACAGGCTTCCTGCTCCTCCTTCTCTAGAAAATCACTCACCCAACTAAAATACAGTTGAAACAATTTCCATCTGAGCCCTGGGTGGGTCTCAATCCTCTGACAGGAATCTTGGGAGTATGTAAGTGAAAGTCAGACTCCCTATGAAAGGCTTGAACCAGTTTGGAGAGCTGGAAGTCCCTGGGAAAGCTTGAGACATTAGAAACTATTTATCAGAGGGAAATAAAGAGAGAAACTTGCTTCCCTCTTTAAGGAGAATTAGGAGGTGTCTATGCTTAACAAAGGTGTGAGACTCACAATCCTCAAACTTTGTGGCCTTCAAGGAAATGCAAAAACCACGGAAGAAAAGTGGGAAAACTGAGTTTGGTTCAGAGGAACGAAAGAGAACAGTGTTAATACAGTGCAAGCAACCAAGGTTTGAGTTTCCTTCTGACACTTCTGAAGCAAACCTGCAAGCAACACTTCTTGCTTCAAATCCAAGAATAAATCCAAATAAGAAACACTGTGTGACAACCAGTGTACAACTCCATGTACACAGGAGATGACCAATCTACTAAAATTAACTCCTGAAGCTATAAAGTTGTGTCCTAAGAGATTCAACTACAGAAATGAGAAGTGCCCAGAACCTTATTTAGGGATTTTTTTTTTCAACTTTTCTACATTGAGTTAAAAGCAAACTACCACCAGAAGTGCAAACTACACAACATTTTTTACAGAGAAAAATAAGAATAGATTCTCTTCTGAATACATTGTTGTCGGTTTTCTCTATCTTTTATTTCCTCCCCACTTCATAACCTTGGTTTACATTTCAGAATCTGACAGGAGCAGGGCTTATTCCACTAAACCAAATTACAGGTATTAATTAATGGCTCTTGCTTGTTTGCCAGCTCCTGCAAGCAGAAGGGTAGATAAAAATGTATTTACAGCAGAATTTAATTACCCATTTTCAAGCCACTGGCCTCCTGGCAAAAGTCTCCCAGTCTAGTGCAGAATAGGACTTGGATTAAGAATTAATTTACTGTCAGCAATGATCTGCAATTTAATGGCTTAATCAAGTTTGCCATGAAATTGGTAGAGAGCTCTGGAGCCTGATATTGCCCCAGAGCCTGCTGCATCTAAAGACAGGTTTCAGAGATCCATAACATAATCATCATCATCCAGCAAATCCAAGAGCTCTCTCACATAATCAGGAACTGCCTCTAGCAAGTTTACTACTCACATTACACAGTTATAGCTCAGGGGTTTGAAGTTCAGCACATACACTGGACTCCTTCCTCCTCTTCCAGCTGAACCTCCCCAAGAAACTGTACTTGCATGAATACCAAGATTAGCATGTAAGTACAGGCCAGCCTGTGTCAAACACATCCTCTCTTGTCTTTTCAAATTATAATGTAAATATAGAAAGCTGTTAATGAAAAGAGACAAAGGGTTTTAACACATAAATGCTTCTTTTAGCTGTATTCTGAGCTGCCTCTCCAGTGGGCAGTGTGATTATAGAGTTCCTTCTATAGGAGCACAGCTGAAGATGGAAATAGAGATGAAGACTTTGAAATCACGGTTGAGATAAAATTAGCTACAAGCTGAGCCTTTTGCTTGTTAAAATTTTTAAATTTAAAAGATTTTGATTGCTTTTAAAAATAAAATCGACCCACATTTTTTACTAGAAACTAACTGATAGAATAATAAAAGCCTTACTGCTGAAATGGAAAATGTCATGCTGGAAATAGAGGGATAAAAATTGTTCTCTTGAGCTTCCAAAGCCAGATTTTTAATGGGCTCAGAGGCCCCAGCCTTTCAAAAAATATGAATAAGCTTCTCACACGGGGTGTTTAGCTGGGCTGAAATACTCCAAACTCTCTGCAAGTTATCACTGGTTGTCAAAATATCCTGGGGGGAACTCCTAGGAGTGCTTTGAACACCACACCATCCCAGCAGCTTACCTATCCTACCACTTATTCCCTGCTAAGATTGTGAATCATCCCCATGTCTCCCATTCTGTCATCCATCTATTTACATCATATCTGGCACAATGTTATCAGCACATCCAAAGGCTTCTTTTTGCAGCACTGAGGACTGATTTTTTTTTTTCTCTTCTCCTTTTGTAATTTTCTTTTTTCTCTTTTTTATTCCTCCCCCATTTCCAAAAAAAATAACCTCAAAGCTTTCTCCCTCATTTATTCTCGAAACAGAGCACCAAAGGTAAAACAATCCCAACTCTGAAACACCAAACAAATCATCTCCCTCAATAAAAAAACCCAAAATGCATAGACATGTTAAATATGATACTGTGGAAGGGTGTTTGAGTAGTGATCACTTGGGAAATGTAATTGTTTAAATACAGGAGCTAAGCTGAAATGCAACTCCACAAAGAAAAAAAAAGAAAAGCCAGTTTTAAATCATAGGCTGCCATTCCTAATAAGTCCCCCCTGTATTTCTCAGCTGAGTTTACATACACAATACAAAATTCAAATTGACAGTAAGTCTTTTAATGAGCGTGCTGAGAGCACAGCAATGTGGAGTCAGACATCCAGAAAAGTCTCTTTAAACATCTGACCACATCCATTCCAAAAGGGGAAAGTTATGAGAAAATTACTGCAGGTGCCTGTACCTTAATTCAAAAGGCTAATTAGGTTTTATTTGTAAGATGATCTTCAGTCCTCTAATCTCACATCCACGCAGCCACCATCTAACAATCATTTCCTCATCATCTGTACACATCACTGATTCTTCTGATACATCATTTTCATAACAATGCATTGTTCCCATATATTCTACAACACTGCTTTGTTTAGTTATCTGCAGTGACATGTTTCTCATACCATGAAAACTTCTTTAGAAGCAAGAAAACTCTGCTGTTTTATTCTAGTTTTAGAGCGTTGCTGCATATTCTGTATTAAATTCCTCAGGTCGTGTATTACAAGGATATGTTATGATACATTATGACATTTATTCTTATGAAATATTATGGCATTTATTCTCTGACCTTTCAGCACGGGCTTGCCTCCAAAGATGGATGAGAATATGGCTTTTAAACTCTTCAGCATCCTAAAAAAATCGGTGTATACCTCATCAGAAAAGCAGAACGGTCATTCAAAAATACATTCAAAAATCTGTTTTACAGCATTATCCCTTCCAAGTGCAAGGAAGGGATGGTGCATGGGCTGGGATGGTGATGCTCCTCCAGGAGCTGCCAGTGAGCAGAGCAAGTCTGAGGGCACCCAGCAATGACAGCAGTGACAACCCAGTGGGTTCCAGTTGCTGCAGCCGTTCTAAATAGTCACCTCGCTGCCCACCATGATTCCATTTACAATTACAGCAGTGAATTAAAAACAGCACTTCCTGCTTTCTAAGCTCCTCTCTCTCATCCCAGACAGCACTTAATGGAACTAGGAGGCCTAAAAATTCACTCCACACATCTCCAGCGTGTGTTGGCTCTGCTTGCTCCACTTACACATCAGCAACCTGCTTTGTTTCTCCTCTCCCCACCACAGCGTGCCCAGCACTCCCTGTGCTGTGGGGGATTTTTTTTTTTTGGATCCCATCACAACAGGAAAGTAGATGTTGCCAAACCTAAAGATTTTTCTGGGCCTTGATCTAAATTTTTAAACTGTCAGCTGTCTAAACCCAAGTGACGCTCGCCCGAAGTTCCTCCACGATGCGTCTCCTTCCGGCCTCAGACAGTGGGCAGGTTTAATGCTTTGCTTTGTAAATTCAGAACAGAACTTTCTCCCCTGGTGAAGTTTTCACCCTGGATTCCTTCCTAACCAGCTGCAGAGGGAGCAGGCACCAGCAAAGCCCGCCCCCATCTCAAGTGGGAAGCCAGGCTGCAAACGTCAAAATGCCAAGGCACAAAATAGCATACTTGTCCCAATTTCTCCCTGTTATTTTGGTATACTTTAAAAAAAAAACAAAACCAACACATAACTCATTAATTATAACCTTTCAAAAGTGTTTTCCTCCCCCCCTAAACTGTTAAAATTTAGTAGAGCTGCAGCCAAAGTTCTAATAAAATTATTTTTAGCTTTTGTCATGCCGAGAACATCATGAAGAGTCTCATCCTTCTATTAATGCAAATGTCTTTAAGCAGTCAGGGCAGGGAACTTTAAAATATGCTAATCACTGTTCCTTTGGACTCCAGTCTCTAATGTCTTTGCTGATGTGCACATATCACAGACAGCATAAGTAAAGGGAACACCATCATTTAAAGTGTCAATTTATTGGCAACTACACAAAGTGACAGCCACATGCATATTTTATTGCCACATTTATATATTTCATTAATTTCCACGTTTGGCATCCTTTTAATATATGCTCTTCTTATTTTCTGGTGTCTGAGCTGAATTGCCACAGTGTGTTATAAATGGAAATGCTTTTGATAATCACATGCACTGGTTTTCTTTTTAAAGTGGTTCAGTGCTGATGAAAGGGGCCAGATTGACGGCCTTGCAGATTGGAGTTCCCTGATAATCCACAACGAAAACAAGGCACAGTCAGGGCAGTAGCTCAGCCAGTTTCCCCTCCACTGCATCTCCATTTAAATCCCTAAGAGAAAAACTAAAAAAAAAAACCCAACACACACATCACATCTCTAAGTCACAGCCTGACTCTGCCTGCTCATATCCTTGGCCTTGCTTCTTATTTTTAGTAGCAGGGAAAGTAATCAGAGAAAGCAATGCCTTTCTGGGATTGGGCTGCTGCACATGAGCTGCTTTAGAGCACACACTGAGTCCAGCAGCACACATGGCACTCTCAGGCCAGCACACACATCTTCAGTGTGGAGCTAAAAGAACACAGGAATTTAATCTAATAAAGCAGTGAGGGGAAGTTACTGGGTCTCACTTAGATGCTTCTCATCTACTGGCAGTTCCATCAGGAATGATAGGTACTTTCTTCAGCATGTTGTGATGACAAGGACAAACTACCTAAGGCAGATACACGTCACTCCCAATCTTTATATATCTACTATTTATGAAAATTAATATTTTTAATTAGAAATGTGAGCAAAATATTAAAAAATGTTATTTTTAATTTTACTCATCTACCACACAGTGTATGGCAGATAGTATCACATCTGAAAGACAAGGCCTGGATAGTTGTTCAACGCCCCTGTTAACACCTAATCTACAAAACTAGAGTAGAAATGTAAAGAATGAAGACCATTCTTTAATGACACACAAACAGATCAGCAATTGGAGGAGAATATGCTATCATAGACATCAATAAACAAATAAACCCACAGGATTTAAAAATAAGAAAAGCAGTTCAGCCAGAATACTTTAAATGGCATATGGCTTAGTCATATGGCTCCACGAACACAACAGGGTGAGGTGGCCAAAACCAGGAGGGTTTTATTGTGCAGTGATATCTGTGAATCTACAACTTCCTCAGACACCTCCCTGAAATGTTCAAGAAGAATCCTGCCTGCCCTAAGGAACGAGGAATGTGTTAATAAAGAGATAATGGCTCACTGCCATCTTACTAGATATCCAGTTACATCGCTGTTTTCTCATCTCAATAACATTTCATGAAGAATATTAGCCTGAGATTTCTGCAGAAGATCAAATCCCACTGAAATGAATCTTCCA
>JAWWLV010000038.1:13651791-13666344 GCA_035041135.1 Platyrinchus mystaceus
TTTGCCTGCTGAAATGAATAGTCTCAACCACGCCTTTGAGACCATGAACTCGAGCCAAGATACTTTTGGCTCTACATAAGCATATTTTTAAAGCATGTTGCTAATTATTTATATAGCTCATTATCTCCTTGCTGTGGTAAGCACGACTCATTTCCCTCATCCACCCACGGCCTCTCAGGTAACGATGAGCTAATGGTTTGAATGTGTCTGAAACTATTATTTTTATATTTTTTTAGTAGGAAGGAGAAATTACCCAGTGCAGAAAGTTTGGAGGAAATTCCAATGAAATCCAGAAATGAGATCTCAATGTCAGTATTAGATTTGGGAAGCAAGGTGCTTAAGTTACAACTTTTCTGCAAGTGCAGAAAGTCACCTATCAAGTTTTCTTCAAGAGCAATAAAGTACTTCATAGACAGCTCTGTGCATCAGGAAAGAGGAAGAGAGAACATACCAAGTGATGGCAGCTTCTGTTTTAACCAACATAGGTAATTTCTGGGCCTCCAAAATAAAATAAGCCATACCAAGGCCCCAAATGATGTACCAATACTGGCACATGTTCCCCAAGGAGAGAAAAAGTGGCAATTTGTATAAAACATGCTGTCAAGCATTACTGAGCCTGCAGCCCACAATCCAGGGCTCTCTCCCAACATGACAGAGGATGGCGAGTCTGATGGGCACCTTCCACACTCAACAGCACATCTTTACACAGAACAGGGACTGTTAGAATGAATTTACACAGGTTAAAGACAACTACACACCCCCCAGAACCATGGAATATCCTGCAGGGATCCACAGGGATCATCCCAGTCCAGCTCCTTGCCCTGCACAGGACAGCCCCTGAAATCCCTCTGTTCCAGAGCCCTGTTCTGCTCAATCTTATGCTTATCAAAGCACCTTCAACACAACCTCAGTGGAATCACTTGTACCAGTGGTAAATAATAACTGAAGTATTGCACATCCTTTCCCCACCTTCCCATCTAACAGCACTCCTGAACGCTGCCAGTGCTCACTGAGTATTTCCAAGTGTCTGAAGGCACTCAGAGCTTCACACACCCAATTTTAATCAATTAGTAGCAGAACTGGCATGCTTTTTTTGGAGGGCAGAATCACAGCTGCTGCTCCAAATCAGAGTTGCAGCCTCCAAACTATTCAAACAGAGAAGCAGAAGTTTTCTTTGCCTGTAGTAACCTGGTGCTGTCCAACTCCCAGATTCACTCATTCTATGCCCATCACAGAGCAACCTCCTCAATGTCAAGTACCATTTCCTGATATAAAGCAAATGCTCCAAGTTGCAAGAAGGACGATGCTACAGTACTTTTAATTTCACTATCAGGTTAATTTCCCATAAGAATTAAACATTCTGGGACGGTAGTAACTACGTAGTTACCTCTGATCTAAACACAAACATTCTGTGTGGTTTACCTTGTCAGTTTTAAACTCTTGACAGGGGGATTTCTTCCCTTTTTTTTAAACAGTACTTGTCAGTAAAGCACCTTTTGCATCTGGAATCTGTACTAAGATTCCCCAGACACAGATGCAAATACAGAATCTGTGCATATAAAACATGCATGAGCGCTAAGCACAGGTTGAGACAGGAATTTGTGAACTTCAACACACGCTAATACATTCCTGTTCACACATCTCAGCTTTTCTGGTTATGTCTGATGAAAGGGGACAGCCCAGAAATACAGTTTTATACATCTTTTTGACACTCAATATGCTTTTCCCCAGCACACTGTTTATCTCTGATGTTCACCACCAAGCCACAGGCTCATCATGGGCTCTGATATCCATATTCACAGAGGGATTTCATTTAAAACATCTTTCTGCCAGCTGTGTTGACTTTGCAAAGTGCTGTACACTTTGTACAGCATTTCTATAAACTGCATTTTTGATCCAACACTTCTGGTGTTTTTTAGCCAGTGAAAAGCAAGTCTGGTAGCTTTGAACAGCCTTATTGCTACAGATCTAATCATCAGGGCTTCTCCAGGAAACAGAGGGAAATGTTTCTCCAAATAATGATCTTCTACATTTATGTGCTGTTAGAGAACAATTTGATTATTCATACAGATAAGGCTGTTTCTTTGCTTGCACTACTCATATTACCAGCCTAGCTGACTTCAGTGGTATTACTGGTAATCAGAATTTGGCCCATGTGAAGAAAAATGAACACAAACACCAGGAAGAGGACTTGCAGGTATATAGAAAAATTAAATCTCAAGCCAAAATCAGAGACCTCTGAATTCAGCAGCAACACCACTGAGCTTAAAGATTTTTGTGTGGGGTTTAGGTTTAAGGCTTATATTTTGCAGTCACATCTGAATACTTTGCCTCCCACCAATTTACTGGACAAGAAGCCTTGCCAAATGAGGCTACTACAAGATTCTGCAGTCTGATTCATCAGGACTAAAGTTAATTAAATTGTGTTCCCTCCTCAGACATACTATTTTGTCTTAAAGTTGATTAAACAAGAGGCAAATGTAATTAGGAGAGGAAAAAGTATAAGTCAAAAAATTAATCTTATAACGTGTTTCAGAAAAAATAAAGTAATAAACCACCTTGCCTTTTGTTTTGCTGTAGCTGAGATTCTTCAGCTTTCTTGTCTGATACAAGTATTACACTTGATAAGGCAATTTAGAGGGAAACTGGGACTGTGACAACAGATATTCCATTCATATTCTCCATATGAAAGATCATATATACAGCCAGGCCTATGCAGATGGTGCCCTTTCAGAGAGCAATCAACAGAGCACCGAGTGGTGAGGTTTAAGAAAATATAGACTGTATCCATAAACACACAAGCCAGATTTGAAAATATATATCTAAACTGTCTCTTAAACAGAATCCTAAGTCAAATCCCACGTGCAGAAAACAATTGTTTGAAGGCAAGTGGAACCCCTGAAGGTTTGTGTCACTGGATGCCTGTTGGCTGGAGGGATCTAAACGAGAGGGTACAAAACACAGAAAGGAAAACCAAGTGCTGCAAGCACTGCCCAGGCATGAGAAAAATCTGCATTTGCTTCCTGAGCCTATCTTTGACTTTCTTTAGATAATAATTGGCTCATTTGTTCTTTTTAGAGGAATAGAGATAAAGATGTGTCATTGCTCTTGTCTGTTTAGATCAGATTCTCTGCTCAGTTACACTGAATTCATTTTGGGATGTCTCATAAATCTGCAGCCACAAAAGCCAAAAGCCCAAGTTTTAATATAAGAATCTGCAGAGTCTGAATATATCATATACCATAAAGGTTATCAGAAAGCCTTACATCTGAATTTCATAATGCAGCAGGATTAAGGAAAGAAATCACAACTACAGACCTATAACACTTGAAAAATATGAGGTTTTATCCCCAGAAGGCAGCAGTGCATCCAGCACAGGCAAAATGCCCTGACTCTCCTCAAGGCCTGACTCACCTGTGCTCTTTTGAACACCTGAGCACTCACTATGGCTCTGATTAGTCCACCAAAAAGAAAAACAATGGAATATCCACGACAAGAGTGTCTTTGTTAAAAGGTCATATTCAAGTCAACAACCTCTTTAAACCGTGGGAGTAAAAATATTGGGTTCTAGGGAAGAAAGGGAAAAGGTCAGCCTGCTTTCATGGCTGCTAATTTAATCCAGCCTTGTACTGGGCATATCTCATTGTTTGGGACTGCAAATATCTTTCACTGCTTCTACTCATTCAGGAATGTAACGACCTGCTTGAACTCCGAGTAGAAAAAAATGCTTTTTAAACCACATTAAGATCTATTTTTGATGGAAGTTTACTTCTCAGCCTGCAGCTAAAAAAGGCTTTTATGATACTGGCACCGTATCAATAAATTCAAAACAGAATTCTACATTTGCACAGGCAATAGCTAATCTAGAAAATACCATTAGAAATGGAGAGCTATATAAGTCATTGCATCTGTACAGAAAGAAAATTGATGATGGAATGGTAAAGCTCATTGGGACTCAGTGCCATATATATAAAAATGCTTTAAAAAAAAGGACTCAAAATGGTAAAAATTCAAATACATTATAATCAACCTCAGCATTTTTCAAAATCCAGATACTGGGTTGGCCATGGACATTGTTGGTTTCGTTGCTAAAAGTCTCCCACATGTACAGGGCACTGGAAAACCAGGTAACCATGAAAAGTTCCTTTCATAGAGCCAGCTGCCTGGGCTAAACACTGATTGTTATAATCAGAAGCATTCATATTTTTTATTATTACACTAATATCCAGCCTCATTGTCCTGCCATCATTAAGAGATTGCAAACCACCTCTGAACAGCAAGCAATTAAAAAATACTATTTTCTCTTACAGCACAGTTTTTTGCCTTTTATTACAAACATCCAGTGCTCTGACCTCAGTAAACAATGAATCCAAGGGAACATTTGGGAAGCATGACAAGATTCCTGCTTTGCACAGAGGCAAAAAGCCTTAAATGGAGCACAGTGTGTATTTTAGAGAAACCTACTTATCACAAAAGACCGAAGCAACTCCGATTTCTCCATCATGCCCCATGTGCTAAAGGGCTGTTGTTATAGAAACTCTGCTGACACGTCGCTCCTACGGTGCAAGTGGCATCATATGCACACTAATGCCCTTTTTATCAGCCTCAGTTCCAAATTCAGAGCACTTTAATTCACAATCAGGGAGCTGCACGTCATCCCCCACAGCTGCAGGCAGAGCCAGACGCTGCTGTTGCGTGGTAACCACCAGGTAACTGGTGGGAGCCTGTTGTATTTGTGTACATGGAGAGGCAGGGACAGAAGGCAAAGGGAACACTGGGCTGTGGGTAAAAAAAAAATTGGTCTCTGTTCACTGAAACACAGACCTTTCCTCTTGCAGTGAAACCACTGCTGAAACACCGCAGCGCCAGAAAGAAAAATTGCACCTGTTTCTCCTGATCTTCAGTGGAAAGGACTAAAAGTTGCTGTTATTGCTGTAGCTGTGGCAATTCATTAAAAATTAAATAGGAGAGAACTGCAGGTTAAAGCTGAGCCCCAAAGTGCTGTGAGTACAGTACCAAAGAAGCATTATTTACTATTTTGTTAGGAAATGTCAATCTCTGTCAATCAGAGGATGAAGCTCTCTGGCTGTCCATACTACACCACTGTGTAAACAACAGCATTTTAAACAGAGTCTGACTTGGGTGTCCACAGTTCACCCTTTATCCATTAGGTTGCTACTGCCCAGCAACCATTTAGACTTTGTGTGTTCCCCTTAAATAACAGCAAATTGAGCAGTGAGACTCTGCATGGGCTCAAAGGTACAACCTATGCTGGACAGAAAGGAGCTGCTGCAAATAATCGTGTCTCTATTCTGTTCTCAAGGCCCAAATCCAAACCACTGCTGTTTGTTTTACAACACTTTATGCCCCTTCAAAGCAGGAATTATTTGTGTAAATGGAAATCAACGGCAAAATTCCCACCAATTCCAATGGCATTCCAGTTTTGCCTCAAGTTGGTCTTTTGGAAGCATGGTGGGTTTGGGTCTACAAACAGCTGCCTCAGTTCTCAAATGCCTCCTGTTAAGGGAACTTTGACACCACATTAGAAGACTGACTTCACTTTTTTTTGCCAGAAATGTCTTTCACCAGACCTTAACATTCAGTTCACATCACAGCTATGTAATTATTCTTTTCAGAAGCAGAGATGCAAAGAAGGCATTAACAGCCGTTCAAAATATCACATTTATGCACTTTTCTCTTGTCATATTAAAGATAATTACTTCTGATGCAATCAAACTCATATCCTTCAAATGGATAAATCCAGCACCAAATTTAGAACCTCAAGCTTCAAATCTCAAGCTCTCAAAGCAAAGCTTTAAGCCTTTATTTTCAGTTCAGTGAGGTACAAAGAAGAATTGGGAGAACATAAGGTTTAAAAGTGGTATGTTTTTATGAATTTTCTCTAATTTGTTCTGTTGGTTACTTTAGTTAGTGGTTTGAAGCACTAGTTAGTTAGTGCTTTGAAGATCAAAGGTGATACATGAACTACATCTTATAACTCAGTCACCAAGAGATGGGGATCAACATCTGGCCAACCCTTCTACAAGTTTCTTCTCTGAACTCAAAAGGTGCCTGAAAACCAGAATGTGTGCAAACACATGGAAATCCAACTGGAAAAAAAAAATCTGCTGATGCTTAGAACCAAAACAGGTTGGAATGTGCTGATCACAACCATTAAGCACAGGATCCTGCACTTTTTATTCCCACATCCAGAACGAAGCATTGGAATTTCTGCTTATGCCATATTTTTGTTTATTAAATTCTCATTTCATGCTTAAGCTATGTCACAGCTACAGATGTATTTTATTTATAAGTACTACTGCCATTCTAGGAGATTTTAGGACATCAATACAAAATGTATTGCTTTGAAGGTGGTGGAACCTAAATCCTCCTTCTCCCAAACACTCCCCCTCAAAAATGCCCAACCCCCTGATATTAGTGCACATGCAAACAAGAAGAACCCACAACCAACCAACCAACCAACCAAAAGCAGAAGCATGGATTGCAAAGTGAGACTTGTCTTCAAAGTCATCAGTTGCCATAAAATTGTAACAACAAATACAGGACTTACTAGAAACTGCCAGTGATGATGCTTTTGATTTAAAGTGGCGACATGAGACTTAGAAATCTGTGTCTGTTCTATAAACCAGGTCTCATCAAATATTTTCTGTGATGTTGCAGGCTGCAGACATGATGGATCATTTCCAAACTGTGCAGAATAAAAGAAAACAAGTCAAGTGACCGGCTTTTAAAAACCACATTTGTTCTGGCTGAATAGCACTTGCTCTTCCTCCCACACAGGGTGCTTCGTTAAACATGTTTTGCATTGCATGTGCCCCCAAAATCTGCATGAGAGTGATGGTTAATTATACATTACATGCAAGAGAAACCAATCTAAACTAATAAATTCAGCCTTGCTGAATAAACACTGTTGTCAGGGCAGGCACTGACTGAAGTCCAACATAAAACTCCAGAATAAGGTTTGAGTGGTGTGGTCATTGGTCCCTTGCAGGAAATTAATTTCAGAGGGCAAATGAAAAAAAACTCAGTTTCAGTATTTCCTCTAAGAAATTCAGGGACATAGAACCAAGCAAGTTTGTTAGAATGCCTCTCTATTAACAGCAAGTTTCTGGCAAAGATTATACAAAGCATCAACAGAAAGAGAAATCCTGGAGTTCTTTTGCTGTCTCACCCACACTTAAGGCTTAAGGGAGATCATTACATTTGATATTTCAAGTCTTTTTGGATGGAGTCAGTGAAGTCAACATTCCCAAATTCCTTTTTGAAGAAGGTTTGGGAACAGCCACCTCAAATACATTAATTTTCATGTAAATATAACTTAATGTCAACATATTTCTGAGAAACCTTGAAAGATCCTGAATTTTAGATAGTTCAGAACTACTTAAATCTCTGCTAAGGATTTTTTGTCCTGGCCAGCAATCAATCACCATTTGCAAAATGACTCAACAGAGACCATGAATTATCAAGACAGGCACAACACAAAATCACTGAAACCAAAGGAATATCTCCCACTGCTCTTTGGGTAAGATCCTAATTGTTTACAGCTTAGCTCCTTAACCCAAAAAAAGATCCAATAAAGCAGTTCTCCCCTCAGGCAAAATTAGCTTCCCTTCCTTACACCACAAGTCAATCCATTTTAATGCCACCTACAACAAGTAAGAGTCATGTGCATTTTTAAGCTGCTTCTTCAAGAAATATAAAAACTAATAAAAAAAAATAAAAAATGGATTTAAAAAATATTGTACCATAGCATCAGCATTGTGACAGTCTTAAAAGAATCCAAGTTTGATATAAAGTCCAGCATGGAATGTAATTAACTTGTTCTTCCCAGTCTCAGAAGAAGATTAGCAAACTGCTAAGATGATTACATATAAAGATACTCATGGGACTGTCCACTTCATGGACAGTAGTGAATGCTGCCTGAGCCACTGCATAAAAATGCATAAGGTCTGTCCAAAAAAATCTTACAAATTTGAAGACTTAATTTACTTAATAACTCAAGCGATAGAGAGAATTGAAGGGAAGAACAGCAGGGAAATAAGTGCAAGGAAGAAACTCCTACTGGCATGGTTAAACTGCAAAACTTCCAAAGGGTGCCCAACCTCAGGCATTTGAGCAGAGCCATCCCTTGCACAAAAACCTGTGCAGTGCAGTGCTTGTCACACACATGCATTGGAGAGGCTGAGTATTCAAAAGGAGAGGTGCATTGATTAAAAAACACAAAAACTGTAAGTGTAAAGGTTTGTTTGGTTTTTTTTTTCAGAATTTCTCGTAGTCCCCATTCCCCACAGGTGGAGAATTCAGAAATTAAACTGAGCCCTGGGGAAGGTGTTTTAAGTTTAGTTTCTATTTCTCTGATTTGTTTGGCAATAAATTAGATTATTTTCCCCTAAGTAGAGTCTGTTCTACCCACAACAGCAATTCCTGAGTGATCTCTCCTTGTCCTTATCTCGACCCATGAGCCTTTTATCAGGTTTTCTGTCTCCTGCCCAGCTGAGGAGGGGAGGGATGGAGCACCTTTGGTGGGCACCTGGTGGCCAGACAGGGTCTGCCCACCTCACAAACATACCCTTGGAGAAAACAGAGGGTGTTTTGCAGTTAATTTCTGTGAGAACTTTCTCCATGTCCTCCCTTTTGCACAAACTCTTCACAACCCTGAACCATATGCTCCTCCTTCACATCCCTCTTTTTGCAGGATTGAGGTCAAAATAAGTGCAGAGATGATAGAGCTCTTGGAAGAGCAGTTTCAGAAATAAATTCTGTTGCAGCTAGGGCTGTGAAGCAGCAAGGCACTTTCCCATAATATTTAATTTGGGTAGCATTTCACTAACTAGAAAATGAAAAGATTGAGTAGAAAGGTTTGCTGATTAAATTAAATTCCGATGAGCCCCAATCTTTGCAGAGATGGTTTCATTTCGGCTGCACTGCAAGGGAGAAATTCAGAACGGCTCAAACACAGCCCACACAGGGCAGTGTCCTCAGGATCCAACCCCCCACACTGTGCAGTCAGCAGGCAAACATGGCAACAGCCTCCTTCCCCCCAGCAAAGAACAACACTTGGATCTTGTCCTCTCTGCATCCTGTTAAAAACCACCAAGCTATCAGTTCCCACCTCTGTTCACCCAACAGTTCCGCCCCCTCAATAGCCACATTTTCACATAAGCATCTCCTCCTCATGCCCAAGAAAACTTCCCCCTGAGCTTTAGCCAAAGGTATCCAACTGTCCTTAAAATTCTCAGTTGCTCTGGCACCTTGGAAAACTTAGAACCATTCAGCCAGTGACACCCCAAGGTTACACTCGTCCCCAGCAGCACTGTTGCATAACATTCTCCCACACTTTCTGTATTACTGCTCTTATATCACCTGCTAAACTGCAAAATTCTCAGAGAAATCACTCTTGATATTCCATGTGTGGAGCACAACACCCTATGGAGCCTGAATTTGTGCTGAAAACCATAACGTAACAGCAGAGGAGAGCTGACATATTTATTGGCCTCAGTAGAGGATAAGCATGAATAAGTTCTTCCAAAGACTTATTTTTCCCTAAAATGGAATTCTAAAAATGCCTTTGGATGGTGTCCCTCCACACACAGAATGGCAAGGCATATGAATTGCTTCCTATAGGCACAAGCTAAATATCAGAGGTTATAGTCTAACAGATTGTTCAGAGTTAATGATAGATACTTCCACTCATACCCCCACATTTCCATCTATTTTTAAATGCCTTTACTTACATAATGTTTGATGTCTTCAACAGCACAAATCTATTTCTGATGGCAACATCAAGCCTGTACTTGTAGGACATGGGAAGTCACCCAGAAAAGCATGCACCTTTACAGTTCTGTTGGGTTTGGGCCTGGAAGCACAGGATCTTTTACTTATTCATGAGTTTCCTGAGAAGAACCAGTGGTTGCTTTGTGTCAGCTGAATAGGATCGTAATTCAATCTTCCCTGGAACCTGTTTATCTGAATGACTCATTAAGGTGCAAGCTGACTGCTGAAGAACTCTGTTTCACAACAAGAGAACGTACGTTTTGAGAAGTCACTTCATGCAGTACAAGTTTATCAAAGTTTGGTTTTGAGAGAGAACATTATTTCTTAAAAACATAAATAAATGAAGCAAAAGCACGTTCACACCTGTAATGGTGATGCTTTGCTGCAAGGATTGTGTCCATGGGCAATAGGAGGATTTATGGGCATAAGCCTTAAAAATGCAAGTTCACATCTGCAGCTTGGTGTTCATCCACAGGATTTGCAATCAAAGGCTGCTTTTTAATAAGAGTTATTACGATTCTTCTGAAATTCCAGCCTTACCAAAGGTCTCTCTGAGTAAAAACAACAAGGAGCCAACTGGAGATAGATAAATCTACAGCTCTAGTATGTGCAGTACTGCTGCAAATGCAGGTAAGAAATCATCTGTCAGAGCCATAAGCTTACGATAACACTCTATAGGGAGTTTTCATTCAGGAAAGATTCAAGGAACAGAAACAGCAGGAAGAGCTGACCCTTTTTCCAGACATCCCTGCTGCAGCATACACAGGTTATGGAAGTTTGCTGAAAAGCTGGAAAAGTCTTTCCAGGAAAATCCTTCCCACGAGGTCAAGTGACAGACTGTCATCACTGCTGGGCAGCTCTGTGTGGAGCCCAACTGCACAGCAAAGGTTGACAAAGAAAGCAGAGCACCGAGAGGTTCTGCTCATAAATGGCAAAACAGTTGGCTTTTAAATTCACTTTCACATCACCTCCAGTACAATTAAGAAGTAAATATAAAACCCCAGCTGTTTAGCTGGGGGTGTTGTGCATTCCCACGGGGTGTTCTGGACCCCGGGGAGAGGCTGCTTTTAGGTTTCATCCTCTAATTTGGGGCTTTGGTATTTTGGTATCTTCGTTCTAATTTAAAACCAAGACTTATCTCTGCCATGGGAAAGATGAGAAAAGACATTCCAGCTCTTTCTCTGTCCCACTGGCATGAAGCCCTGCACTTTACAACACGATCCTGGAGTGGGTAAGCTGTTATCTAATTTACTGTTCTGTTTGCACTGGACAGCAGTTCAAAACACAAATTATTTCACAAATAATGATTCCAGTTTCCTTCTAGGCCCGTGGGAATTATCAATTTTTGAGGACAGGCATCACTTCAGTTCACAAGAAAGAGTGCTAGGCATGGTCTTGCACACTGTATTACAGATAAAAGACCAGGAAATCCCCACTAAATAAACAGGGAACCTCTGGAGACCATTGGAAGGGACAACATGAAAACAGATGGTTATAAAACATGACTGAGGAGATGAAAATACGTTCAATTAAATAAATCTGAATAGACTCTCTCCTTGTGTTCAGCTGGCTGGCCACTGACACTTTCCTGACAAACATCTCCTTATGGATTTTTCCTTCTAACATTTCCTGTCATCTATTATATCCATTTAAAAACCTTTCCTGGTGTTGCTTTCATAGCTGATCATCCTGCAAGTATTCCAGTGATCTTAAATAGTTTAATTTCCTTCCTCACACCATCCCTGTGCAAAAGGTTTTGTTTATACTTATTCATTATATGATCTAAAAGGGATTAAATACATATGGTTCATTATTGGCTATTCACTGGAAGCAGATGTTATCACAAGGAACAGTTCTGAAGCCTTAATAATTGGGGGGACTGACCTTCAGATGGGAGTAAGAGAAAAAAGCAGTGTGTGAGTCCCAAAAACTGCACTGGGATATCTTAAACTTGAATTATGATGCTGTTTCATATTCCAGGGATACACAGTATGGACACAGAAAGGTGCAGCGTGATGATATTTTATCATGGTCCATCAGAGATCCAAGTTTATCAGTTTACATATTTCCTTGTCAAGCTGAGATCAGCAAGACACAAATGTCAGCGAAATGTAAAGGTCTAAACCTGAATACAGATGATTCAGGAGAATCTATACAGTGACACCTTTATTAAAGGTTCCTTAAAACTGGAAATCACAATGGAGTGTGAATGTTGTGATCTGCATAAGTGCTGTTTCAATGTGTTTTATGACAACTGAGCTCTTTCTTATTGGGGAGACAGAAATACTTTACCAGCTTCTCAAATTAAAAAAAAAATACAGCTACAAACCCAAATGACACCAATATGCCTGACTTGACTGTGTTGTGAAACAGTTTTGGAAATCAATTTGAAAGATGCTGTCACTGTGTCATACCTTTGGTGATCTCTATAAATTAAAAATAATTCAGCAATTGACTTTGGTCTTAAATTGCAGATGACAAATGAATTGTGACCAAAAAATCAGCAGCCAAGTTATACAAAGGACAATAACATTGGACATGGAAGGCAAAATGTCAACAATTATATGTTATCAGTCTACTAAAGCAGTTCTTAAATGTTCAGCTTGTAATGTAAGATACTTCAATAAATCCTTCACACAACACATTTCAGTCTTTCCTCTTTAATTGAAAGGATTAGCCTGACCTGCCTCTGCTTTCAACACATCTTTTTTTCTTCTGCCTCTATCAGAGAAATATTCAGTCTTAGTGAAATAATCAGCAGTATTACAATGTATAATAATTCTGCAGCTCTACACTCTGTGTGGGTGTGTGCAGAGAAAGACATTTAATACAGATGCTAAACAAGACAATATATTTTATTTACAGTCTATAACTTATTACTATTTATTACTGTCCTATTAAGCCTAAGTAGGTAACAATAAGGCAAACCTTGGATTAGCAGCATTGTGGAAATGCCTCTTAATTTTTTAGGGTAAAAAAAAAATACAACCCTAAAAACAAACTCATCACCTGCACTGTGGTAATGCAGTGCAGTATGGCAGAGTTCCAGTCAAGGGATGTGACACAGTGTACTGCTCACAGCACAGAAAAATATTTCATGCCTCAACAAGCTTACAAGGGGTGTATTTGTCCATAGTAGTTCACATACAGCCTTTTAAAAATAAAAAATAAAAAATATGAAATTTAACCTCTGCCTATTTCACCAGCAAGAAAAACTGAAACCATTGTGACACTGAAATAACACTCCATTATGTGCAAAATTTATGTGATCTTTATGACCATAAAAACTGCATCTTACCTAAAATACAGCACCTTCACTCCTTCCACAACCCCACCACAGTTCTTGATCTGTCAAAAAGAACTGATCCAAAAATCAACCCCCAAAAAAACATAAAATGCTTTTTTTTTAATTTTTAATTTTAATTTTTTTTTTTTTTTCAGCACAGCTGCCTGAAGCTTCCAGGGATGGTTCCTCTCTTTCCTCCCATGTCCCTGGCCCATGCCTGACCTTGTGGAGTTGATAACATCTGACAGGGTCAGAGTGCAGTGATTTGGCTGCAGGCAGCCACCTTTACAAATGATACACATAAACACACACTCTTCATACAGCCTTTGCCAGCAGAGAAACACCCCACTTCATGTGCTTTGCAATCTTACTTCATGTTTCACTTTTTCACTGAAAAAGAATCATATGTTTATTACAATTCTGCATTCTCACCAAATCTCATCCAAAGCAGCGGATCCACTGACACAGGAATATGGGTGAGGTTAACTGTAAATTATAGATACAGGGACACGGGAGAGATTTGAGAAGAGGGAACAAGCTTTCTACAACACCAAAAAAGCTTTTAAGACAGTGATACTGCCTGAGAAGTGAGCCTTGAGGAACTGTGAAAATTACTGTGAGAGAAAGGAAAAAAAAACTTACAATCACCTGCAAAATTATTACTCCCTGCTGTTAATGAAAGGACTGGACCACTAAAACAACATGACATAAAGGTACCACACTAATAATGTTCCTAGAAATGGCCCACACACCAGGTTTGGTGGCAATAATGATGAGTATAAAGTCCTCACAAAACACCTCAGAGGCCACCTGGAGAAGCCATTTCCTGGTATCCATCCATCAGAAAGGCCATACCATGCAATGTTGGTTTTATTTCTCTAGTGTTGAGTCAAATATTGCTCTCCACACACATTACAAGTGAGAACATGGAAAAACTTTGATGATATTTGTCTTACAACTCAAGAGCTTTCTGGTGCGTTGAACAACCCCCCCAGTTTTGCACCCTCACATCATATTTCAAAGTCACAAAACAAATTAATTAGCAAGATCGTGCCACCTCGTCCTTAATCTCATTAGAAAAGACTGATGGCTACAGAATCCATTATTTCATAGAGATTACTGCCTTAACACCATTAGCCTTTACATCACACAGGCTCATTCTGATTTTTCAATTGCATTGTAATTTCCTCCCCTGGTTTAATTACAACCCTTAATTAAGTCCCTTCCTTAATCAACTTTATAGCTATGTCCATTCATTTATGGCTGCACGTAAAATAAGAAACAAAGAGCAACCTGGAAAACTATAAGGCCAACACAAGAGCTGTCACAGCACTAGGCTGGCCCTAACCTCTGCTCCAAGAATTGCAAACATTCCTTCCTTTTAAATATCCACAAGCTCATAACAAATACAAAGAGCCCCAAATTTTTAGCCAGTGTTTACAAAACCATGACTGACACAGTTTTGATTTCGC
>JAWWLV010000038.1:13670175-13690302 GCA_035041135.1 Platyrinchus mystaceus
AGAAACATCCCATAGTCTGCATCACCAGAATGACAAAATGAAAACAGACAGTTGACAAGAGAAAAACACTTGATAAGAAATAGAATGCTCCCCCCAACCAATGGGAAAAATGGAAGAAAAATTATGTTACAATATAAACTATTAAACCATATTAAACTCCCAGACTACTTTTCCACACTTTTTTTTTTCCATCAAAGACCACCATCACTTTGTGCTCCTTCTTCACTTTTGGAAGCAGATATTCTGCAACCTCCTCAGCACACAAACACTTCCTCCATCAAAGTGAGACTCTTCACAAAATCCAGCACTGATCGAAGCTCCAAAGAGCAAATTCATATTTGCAAAAGCCTCTTACCCCTTCTCGTATCCTTGCTTTAATTTTACTCTTCTTTATGCATCCAGTATCACATTGGTTTGCCCTCTCAGCTTAAAAAATTCTCAATCACTCTAATTTTCATAATGGTTCTTGCTTCAGCTGACACCAATTCTCCAAAGCACTGCAGTCTTGAGGGTTCCCGTATTTTTAGCCACTGTGCCAAATTGCTCTGAATTTAATTAGTTAAAAACCTAGCTGCAGAAATCCACCCTAAATTCAATGAGAGGAGTCTGCTGTCAAAGTTTTCACGATAAATTCAAAGCCACTTTACTCTGGTACCTTCTGGGCAGGAAGTTCTGATGCTCTTGTTGGTGTGTTACATTTAAAAACCACTTCTAATTCTATGTGTGTCAAAAAACAGGGTATCATAGAGCATGTCAATAAATACTGTGGCAAGAGCAAGAAAAAATACAAACCTGTCTATCTAGATGAAATAATTGCTTCATTTATTTTATTTTAACACTCAGAGATAAAAATTATAAGATAAAGGGGCAAATAACTCTATACTACTGAGTATTTCTTTAATAAAGTGTGAGTGTCTAATTAACAAATTAGAAAAAGCTTATTTAGCATAAGGCAGGATGATTTCTCCATTTTATTCATGCTGCAAATATGTACTGGAAAACTGGTATAAGAAATCACTCCAGTACTAAACGTGCACATAACCATTTTTTCCCAGACTATAAGGTAGCTCTGCATTAACTGTCAACTCAAACCTCTACAAATCTCCTGACTAAGAAGAAAAAAAAAAAGTCTTGATGAACACCAGACATCCATTAATGGTGAAGCTTCTAGAATATTCTTTTTTCATAGTAAAATTCACAACACCACACATATTAATGCATACTTTACATTTAGGTTTTCTAAAAGTACAAAGGATTCCATGGTCCACATGGCATGAGAGGAACAAAGCTGTCACAGCTCCATTCCCATTCAGCAAAGCACTTAAACACCTCAATTTTTAGCAGGCATGTATGAACAAGCTGCTGCATCATTCTGCAGGAACTGCACACTAGCAAATATAATACCTATATTTTCCATGGGGCTCTTGATTTTTATTTAAATGAATTATGCACCAGCCAGACCAATTTTTCTTTCATTTCACACATGTAACTAATATCTTTCTTACTGGCATTATCCCTGAGTGATACTACCACAAGTCTAAGGAGAATCAGGCCTTTAAGCCCTAAGTATTATCAACATAAAATGTAAATCCTTTAAAAAGGATTTGAGGTGGCTTTTTATGAGAAAATGACAGTCAGGGAAACGTCTGACTTCCTCTGACATAAACAACAGGACAAGAACTGAAGATTCATCTCTGTAAAGAAACCTGAAACCCAAAGCCAAAGCCAGAAGGCATTTGATAACAGCTGGGATCTTTCAATAGCCAAACCACCTGAGTTTTGACATCCCTATTTTGGCAACAGCAAAAGCATCGTTTTTGGCAAAACCAGAATCTCCCAGCACTGGACAAACAGCCTCTTGGACCTGCATTGCACAGCCCATGATTTTCCTGCCCTCTCCCTTTTCACCAGCTCGCGTGTCGAGCGGCAGCGCCGCCGTTAATTCTGTGATCAGCCGCTATCAGGGCTCTGCTGATAATTATAAATGATGGCATGACCAAGCTTAAATGTATCTGCCAAAACAGAAATTGAACCTGCAGAGAGAAAGCCTTTTTTTTTCCCTCCCCCCAATGCAAGCCTTTGACATAAGCCTGGCTGGATCTGTGCCTACATATGCAGCCAAAAACATTAGCAAACAGACCAGCCCTACAGCACAGCCACCTGAGCACTGCAGGCTTCCCCCTGCCTTCCAAAAACACTGCAGTCCACAGCTTTAGCTCTACAGGTGAGTAATCTGTCATTCTGGCCAGGCACTAATGGGCTAATCAAGAGATTTTCAGCCTGTGGAGTATAAAGTCAGAGAGAGATGTGTCCACACTGGACCCGAGTCTTCAGGTCCAAGCCACCATTTAGTGTCAGAAACACAACTGTTTCTTCAGGTACTAAGAATTCTGGGCCATCTACGTGGAAATTATGAATGATGCATCAGCATTTACTAGAAAACATTTTTCAGAGTGCATTCCAATTATAGAGATCAAAGTTGTTTATTATTTAAAATTAATCACATTTATTATGCAAGATATTGAAAATTTAAATCTTCGTGGGATTATTTTAGTTATCATTAGAGGTATATAAACACCTGCACTTCATCTAGTTGACTGGGTCCTCTTACAGTGAATGGAGAAATGGGCACTTCTAAGATGTAATTTATATCTACTGTAAGACAGATACTAAAAACAGAAAGCTCTCTTTCTCCATCTGATTTTTATAACTTCTCACTAAACTCCCATGCTGCCTGAGCATTAGTCATTCATCATGGTCTCTCTGTGCTGGTGCTATAACTGGTCCTTTCCCTGGCCAGACTTACAGCAAATTTACCTTGACTTCCCACTTGCTTTTCCTGTGAGTCATTTAACAGATCACCTGAACCCCACACACGTCTGTGCTTACACCTTCATTTCAGATGGAACTGTGCCTGTTATAGCTGCTGACACTTGCCCTTTTCCAGGGGAGCTCTTTGAAAAAAGGCAAGTTAAATAACTAAATTATCACAGGTCCAGAATTAAGCCCAGGAAGTGAGAATCAATTTACTTTGACTTTCCTATTAAGTTATATGAAGATTAGTTAAAGGATTTTCTTTTTCTCCAGCCTCCATCTGTGTCCTGTATAAGCAAAAGGATAGAATTGATGATATGCAAGTCACATCTATCTTCTTCTTTGATCCAGTTAATGAAATTGAGGTTCATTGCAATTTTCTACTTTCCATCATTTAAGGAATGTGGTTACTTTGAAGATTCCTTGAAGCTTACAGTATTTTTCATCATAACTAAATTCTATTTCTCCTGGATATCTTGTTTCTTTATCACTGCCAGTCAAAGTTGTTAATATAAATCTTCTGTCTAAAGCAGTCTAGACTGACTGAGCTCCACAAACTTAAATTCCATCTTGAATTGGTATTAAAAACTTTTCTAGAAAAAGTTTTTTGCTTTTGCTCTCTCTCTCACACACACACACAAAAATCATGTATTTCTAACTGCTGGTTCAAGTACTGGAGTAGCTTTTAAGTGATGACTTCAAATATGCTAAAATGGATGAAAAGGAAACTAAATGGTTCAACTGGAAGGTCAGAACTGAAGTGATTCAGGACAATAAACTTTTACCAGGACTGTACATGTGTGTGAGGAATTTAAGACTGACAAGGTTGCTGCCCAACCTTGCACTGCCACTCCCTTCCTGGAGAAAGAGAACAACATCCCCAGGGGTGGTGATCAGTCAGAGCTTGGACCCAATGGTCTGGGAGGTCTTTTCCAACCTAAATGATGATTCTGTGACTCCATGAATCAGAGCACCATCTTTACACCAACCTTAAACCTCCCACCTTCCACAGAGCAAACGGCACACGTTCTGTTTTAATTCTGCAGCAAAGCCATTAGTGCAAATATTGGGATACACAAACCCAATTAAAGATAAACAACAACAACAAAAAAAAAACCACCCCACACCACCACTTCTCCTGTAAGTCTTTACCTTGCATATTCTGCTGGCAAGCTTAGATAAGCACACTAGAGGGAAACTAAGAAAGCTCCAGACGGGAAAGGTTAATATTGCTGTGGTATGGCTTGGTTTTGCACGGTGATTAGGCTCACTGCCAGCCTGATTCCTTCAATGTTTTAACTATCTGCAGCTTGAGTGATTACATTAATAAACTTCCAGTGCAGACAGCTCGCTAAATTCTAGCCACTGTTCATGTAGGAAGAGAATGAATGTCTTTAAATATACTTTCTCTTCTAAATTCTAGATAAGAGAGGCAAATCCTGGCCTGATTTTCTCAGAAAGAACCATTCCTTAGAAACCTCCAGCAATGCTTTGATTCTCAGCAGGATTTTTAGGACCAGAAGAATTCCCTCTCAGCCAAAGAAGGATTTTTTTTTTCTTTATTTTTAAGGTTGTAGCAGATCTAACATTCCTCTCCATCACCCTTCATAGGTCTGCATAATTCAGATCCCAGTCATAACATCCCTAGAAATTACAGCTGGAAGACTTTAAGGTCAAAGCACAAAACCTGTGCTATTCAAGCTGAGAGAAGAGGTCATCATCAATGGTTCATAATCAGAGATTCATTGAGTCATCATAGGTGAGTCCAGAAATCTCCAGGTCAAGCCCAACATCAACAGAGCCCCAAGTGATCAGACTGAGTCCCACACAATCCCTAGACTATCTTACAAACAAGTACATTATCAAATAAGGATGGGAAGCAAGTGAATAATCCTGTTATGTAACAAACAAATAAGAATATCTTCACATCTGGATAACAGCAACACAAAGGGAGAAGGCCAAGGAAGGTATTACAAGCCACATTGCTTCACCAATCCTTCTGAGCCAACAACAGTGAATGCCTCTTTCAGAAACTGGAATAAATGCAGTTTATTCCCTGCTAGCCCTAAATCTTGACTTCTGCCTCCACTGTGTCCAGAAAGGAGATAAAAGCAGTATTTGCAAAGCCAGACATACTTGCTACCTTCCTGCAGGCGACTACACCACCTGTGAAAGCAGTCAATAAAACTAGTTGTGTCCTTTTCACTAAATGTTGTTTCATCACTGCACTCCCCAGTGCACAACTGCCGTGTTTATTTTTGGTTATTCGTTTGTTTTGAATTTCTGCACCAGGAAATGACTGAAAACGTTTCATATGCATTGCACAGAAACCTACACGTTTACTGGTGGGTTTACTCAGTGGAGCAGAGCTGTGGTGTGGGCACAACATCCAGGTTTG
The DNA here is from genome assembly GCA_035041135.1 of Platyrinchus mystaceus. Classification (NCBI taxonomy): domain Eukaryota; kingdom Metazoa; phylum Chordata; class Aves; order Passeriformes; family Tyrannidae; genus Platyrinchus; species Platyrinchus mystaceus. Next base: position 13,675,388 of record JAWWLV010000038.1, read on the forward strand.
ATCCTCAGCTCTGTCACTGACTCATTAAAGAAACTTGGTGAAATCATGTGCCCTCCTAAACAAAATGGGGATGGTAATTGTTCTTAGCAAAGAGATGTGCAGTAAGACTTTGTTAATTAAGGTGTGTAAGTACTTTGAAATCCCAAGATGAAAGACAAAGCGCATCGTATGAATCCACGAAACATAAAATAATGTATCTGTGGAATTTAAAACTTTAAAGCCTTTAAAACTTCTTAACCATTAATCCTGTGCTTGTAAAAGGCAAACTCCTACCGTTCCATTCTCAACAGACTTGCACATACAGAGCCAGGAGACAATAAAAGCTTGGAACTGTTTGCCTCCAAACCTTCCTTCACCTCGCTGGGGATGAATTGCTTGAACACCACCACTATCAAACAAAATTGCCTGGAGACAAACATGCAGGTTGTGTGCAAAAAACAGCCCTGTGACTAAGAAAACAAACAAGCCTGTTTGCTGTGGGCTTAATCATTTGCAACCTGATCTTCAGGATGGGCTGCAGCAGAACTGCTCTGCAATCCCCCTGAAGACTGAGAAGATGGAAAGGGCAGCAGTAATCTATGATGACCAGTCCAGGTAAGAGACATAAATTTAAAAGAATACAAACTCATGGCAAAAAGAAGATCATCTTTAACAGGGAAAACTTACCACAAATGTAGCCGCTTATCAACATGACCTGCTTTTGTACTTTATTGAGAAAAATTGAGTGTCTGTTAACAGCTCATTACTTGAAGCAGATGTGTGAGGGACTGTCACTCTTTGATTGCCTTCAGTTTTGTGTCTCCTCTCTCCTCCCTTCACCTGACCATGGTTTGAATGGGGTTTTTTGAGGCACATGTTGTTTGTTTATTATTTTAACTTTTAATGAAGTTTTGCTGCTAAGATGTAACTTCATTTTTCTCTTCGTAGTTGAATAAAACAAACACACACCATGCTTTAAATTATCCTTACATGGCTGTTAGTGAGTTCTATCAATTGTTACGTTCTTTAAATCACTTCCCCAACTCTTCAATTTAATAACAGACATTCCCCTTTGGGTTTGCTATTAGAGTGTTAAATTTCCCTGGATGATTCCCCCACATCTCCATGATTGTCTTTTATTTGGCATAAACCTGAGCAGGTATTCTTGAGACAGTACAAATAATAACCTGATGTATTTGGCCCCACTGTAATAACAATTTGAAATAAGATTCTGCTTTTCCCAAGAACACCTTTGGGAAAAAACCTAAAAATGAACAGCAGAATTACTCACAATACACCAAATATTATGGCAGTGAGAGATTAGGAGAAACCTTTGGCTTCCAGAGCAGATACATCTTTTAGTTAGGAACTCTGCATTTGAAAATATTGTCACCCACACTGAGAAAAATACCACAGGCACCATGTAAAGACTGCAAAAGAACAAGGGGTTTTCTTACATTAATGGCATTCATGCAGCACTTGGAAGAAAGGGTTCATTGAAAATTACTGAATTCAACAGCAAACAAGCCCATGAAGCACTTCCATAAGGTAAGAACTGAAGCCAGGTTAAACCTTGGCCAGACAGATACCATGGAAAAGTTACACTAAAAATGAACAGCTTTATAACATTTCTAAACACTTCTATCATCCTGACAATCTCCTGGTGTTTGAATTGGAGCACTAAGCACCAAGTACATGCTTAACTTTAAAAGCCGTAAGAGTCAGAATTAGTGATGAAATCAGACTTACCTTGTCACTTTGTCACTATTAGACAACAAATAATAAGCTCTTTTAATGTTTCATAACATAAGCTCCCCAAACTCCTGGTTTATTCATATGGCCCTTCCTTTTTGCCTGTTCCAGTTCCTGCTCATCTTTGTTCCTACGTTCTTCCTTGAACATAAATCCTACCCTGACACAAAAAGGTAGAGCTTTAAGATGCATTTTAAGTATTTCACACTCATACGTAAATGGTTTCAATTATTCATGAGGGAAATAATCTGGCTTGTTTCTCACATTTCTCTCCTGCCCTTTCAAATATGTGTGTGTGTGGCAATTTTAAGAGACGTGCAACACAGAGTAGGATGTTGTGATAACTTCCCCCAAAGTATTTACTTGATGTTTTTATTACTTATGTAACAGTAGCCCGTTATCAGTCCAACAATGATGGATAGTGGTAGTTAAATGTTTCTGTGGGACTTCACAGGCCTTCTTCCATAAAGCAGGCTTGATGGGACTATAAAAATCCAAATGGATTTCTTTTTTCCCCATGCACACTTGTACTGGGTGGCAAGAGTGGGATTTATGCACACGAGAAAAGATTTACCACCTATCTGAACTGAGATATATTGCATCAACTCATTAAGAAAGAAAACCTTTTCAGCCCTGAAGTTATTCCAACAAAATTAAGGAATTTTGATCATAGGAAAAACATGGGCATTTAAAAGCACTGCAGCTCATGGGCATGCATTATTCTTCCTCATTAATGCCAGCAATTATGCTTTTAATGAATGTTGCAGAGAATAAAAAGAAAATAAACAGTGCTATATCCCTCAAATCTGTATTTTTCTAAGAGCCATCATTGCTATGAAAATTCTGTTCTCCTGACAATTATTACACACCACAAACAAAATAATTTTACCCTCAAGGCAGATTTGGTGTCAAGGACAGTCCCTTTTTGCTCACTGGTACATTTTAGTTTGGAAGGGGCAGTAGTCCACAAGTGACAAGCTTATGAAAAGCTAAACTGTAATATATTACTGAGGACAAAGACAGGACCAAAGACAAGGAATTAAGGATGCTGCCATTCATCAGTATTTAACAAAGAGCATTTCTGAACTCAGTATTACATCAACCAAGCTATCATGTATACCAAAAAATTATAATATGCAAGTCTAGACAGACAATAGTAGAATCCCTTTTACTTACGGAAAATAAATGGATGCTACCTCTTAATTCTGTAGGTTTATCATCAGGGTTTCTGATTTACCTCCCTGCCTTTGTTTTCCACTCCACCTTCTCACTGTATTGTCAGAGCCGAGAAAACATAATTTCCAACAGCAGCATGGTCTCTTAAATGCTATTAAATGAAATGATATTAAAAAATCAGCAACACTGACTAAATGTTCTGGTAACTTTTTATCTAACAGACTAAATTTTAGTTGCACAAATCACGATATGGGGAGGGGAGGGGAAGACAACACCTCTGAAAGTGGCTAAAAAGCGGGGTGAGGAGGAAGGAGAAAGAAGGTTCTCCTTTGTGCTCCCCCAAATGCTGCATCACTCTGCTGTGTCCAGTGGGATATTTGGCCTGGCAGGTGGTTGGGAAGTGTTCAGTGACTGGTTCAGAGGATCTGGTGCTCAGGACCTGGCCAGCAGCTCTTCCTGCAGGTCAGAATTAGGCAACGCTCCAGTTGCCCGGTGTCACTTCCAGTGCCACACACTTGTTGCATCAACACTGCCAGTTCTGTTTAATGGAACGTGGGTATTTGTTTATTTACACTACACAAATATTATGTTTTCAGCATTGTTCACTGCTTTCTGCTCAGAGCAATTTTTCACAAAGAGTCAAGGAAACCACCTGAGCCCCACAGACACAAGTGTGTCACACCAGTGGTGTCAGCAGTGCAATGACCTCATTCACTGATTCTTTGAGCCCTCATCAGCATAGGCAGCTTGTCTTCCTGTCTTGTTCTGTTTTCTGAATTGTTCTGTCTTATTTGAAGATAATTTCCGTAATCCGTATATCAAGAAAAAAAATTATGTATTTACAAAACTTTTAGCATTAGATTATGAAAATATCAGCGGCTTGGAGCTCTATATGCTTTATTTCCTTTCAACAGTATTTACAGAAATCTTTTCAAAAGCAAAGTTAGAAAGGTTGTAACCTATGCAGAAGGTTTAGGGTTTATGATAATTAGCAACTATCAATATCAAAGCTGATAAAAATCTCATTTGCATCTAAGAGCTGGGATCAATACCTACCAAGAAGTCACTGAGCAGGGCTGCTTTACCCTGGCTACATAAGAAACTTCACCTTTTGGAGCCATGAGAGAAAGGTGTGACTTCCCACCTCTGCAGGAAATAAACTGCAGTCCATTGGAGCCATCAGAGCTATGATGGATCTGACATGAAGGATCAACCCTTCCTTCCAACTCCCCTCTCCCTTATCAACAGTGTTTGTACAGGATGACACTCTGAGGTTTATAAAATCCCTGCTTGCACTTCCTCCCTGGGAGGAACAAACAAGATAAGACCACAGAGCACTCCAGCCACCATGATTTATGGTAGTAGTAATTTTTTAATAAATTAATACATTCACCAATTCATTACTATGAGTTGCACATAGGCAGTTAATTTAAAATGAAACAAAAAAAAAAAGTCTGGCTTTAGGAGATCAATACTCCCCCCTCCTCCTTTCTTATACAACATTTAATTAAGAGAAGCAATCCAATGGTTAAATGTTAGACTGGACTCTGCAAACAATATCCATATCCCAGTTCCATCGACCCTGCTGAATGATCTTGGGCAAGTAAACCTAAAGCACATTGAAAATTTCTCATCTGCAAAATGGAGAGAATGCTATCAGCCATCATTCTTAAGTGCTTAGTAAAGAGCTTTTACTAAAAAAAAGTGCTATTGCAGACTAAAGGCTACTCTAGAACAAAATGCAGCTTTGCACAATCACAAATTTCGATATGAAATTATAAACTGGAAATTCTGACATTCTTTAAAAACAAAACAAAACAACACCCAAAATTGCATCCAGTTCTTCCTAGTTTCTAACTGCAAACTTCTGTTGCAAGGCCACAGAGGTTTATTCCCACTGAGCCTTCCCAGCAGATAAAGACACTGAGGCAGAAGGATCTGTGGCTTATTGGAAAGCACAAGTCAGAGCCACAAACAGGACCCAACAACAGCCTCCAACAACCACATCCTGGCCAGAAAACCAAAATGAGACTTACTTTCTTCAGGGCACAGAGCTGGTCCATCGACAGTGGAGTGCTTGAGCTGCACGGGATGGTGTACAAACAAGTTTTACACAAGAAAAATGTGAAACTGTCTGTGAAGTAGGACCAAAAGTTGCTGCTGGTTCAGGGAAAGCGAGAGGAGCTGTTATTCTGTGAGTGGATGCAATGCTGTCACTTCTGAAAGTACTTCTTTAGCAAAACAGCAACCTAATGAATTACCGAGCATTAAAAATTGATCGTCCCCACATAGTACGTTTTTAAACTTCTCTATTGATTCATGTTTTCATTTTGCATAATGCACCAGAGCCCAATTAAGATCCAGAGGGGGTGAAGGGGTGGGGGGGACAGACTGAGAGGTTTTCTCTGTTCTGTACTCTGGCCACTTCAAAAAAAAAAAAAAAAGATGAGCAAAGCTATCAGGAGAACAGAAGGGATCTGAACATCCTGCATTTAATATTCATTTGATCATTACCTGGCATGCCAGAGTGTTTAAATCTAACCCCTCCCCTCCTCTGCCCTGCAGGAAAGGCAGACACAGCCGACTGCAAAGCATCTCAGGGAAGTAAGACAATTGACCTGACAACCGAGGGCACAAATCTTGTGCCAGAACAAACCATCCACAAGATTTCTACAGTCACTGTACATAAAAAACCTGATCAGACTGTTGGCTTCAGACAGAGCCTTATGTCAGGGCCCAGTATGACACAAGCACATTTTCCCAAACTACTTAAAGGTTATGTAATAGAGATCTGCAGAGCATTAGCAGTCACATGACACGTCCCACTAAGATTTCAAACTGCCACCTACAAAATTTAATTAGCAAGCGGTAAACAAGAGAGAAAGGAAGGAATGTACTCCTGGAACAGACAGGGAATATTCTTAGTGTTCTAAACTACATTCAGAATTAGGGGCAGGGAGGTGGGGAGAACAGAAGGGAGGATTTAACAACTAGGTGAAACGCTGATTGTCACAGAAGAGGGAAAATTCGGTAAACAGGGGACAGATTCAACCACGTATCGCTTGTTATGGTAATAACTGTGAGCTTCATCCAGCTGAATCCTAAGCACCATCAATTCTATCTGTCTTTAGTAAAGTGTTTAGCCCATTAGAACACTCCCAGGGATGCTGTGCTGTGCTATCCCTCTGGGTGGGAGCTGGCACAGACCTATAAAAGTCCCTGCTTATTAATATCAGAGAATATCTTTAAGTGAGTTGGACACTCACTAGAGATGCACTGTCCACACCACTGAAAAGGCACCATGATATTCCATACAGGAGTAACAAAGAGCATTTTTCAACTGCATGAGAAGGAGGTACAGAAATATTTAGCAGGAGCTAAAACAGCAAAACCTCAGAATAAATTCCCAACTCTGCAGGAATTTACTCTCACTTTAGTATTTTCTCAGCCAACCCTAAACAAGTTAACCTTATTTTCCTTTCAAAGTTGGTGAGAAGGGTATTATTGTAATTTCCCCCCCCCATGTATCCAGTGTAAAAACTTAATGAAACTGTCTATAAAAACGATTTATGCTCCTCAATAAAAGAAAATAAATCAGTCTAGTCCCAGAGGAGGTGGAGCACGGAAGGAAAGGAGTCCATAAACTGGCTGCCCATCAGCTCAGATCAGACCCTAAGGAAGGTGTCACTCTCAAGAGGTTGCTGTAGGATGATTTTTAAAGAAAAATATGGAAGATGGTTTCTAATTGTCATCAGATGAAGACAGAGAAGAGAGACTGTGCCACCCTGTTATATCTGCACTGCCTGCCTCCTGATTCTTCATGGTAACACCCTGCACTGCTGCTGCTTGCTGATCAGCATCAAACACTGGGCACAGTAACATTTACTGCCTTAGAAATCAAGTGCTACATTGTTTGTAAGAGAAAATATTAAACCTTATGACAATTTAAAACAAAAATAATCAAACTACAGGCCCATTTCCTCCGTCCTGACATTTGCTCTGTAAATGTTTCTACCAAAACGCTGCCACCAGCAGGGAAAGAAGGCTCTTCACTCCAAACTGAACATACCCATGGGCACAACAGAAAGTTTAGCTAATAAAATGTTATTCCAAAAAGCTCAGAATCAATTCAGATTCTTCTGGCACTCGGCAATATTCTTCTAGAGAGCAACAAGGCACAGTGCAGGCTGTCAAGTGATTTATAAGTAGCATCTAGAAGCCTCTGTTGGGATTCAGCATCCTGATGGAGAAAACAGTGTTTGGACTGAAATTCTCATTTCCTAAGCAGATAAAATAAATAGAATGTAGTGGAAAGGGTTCATTATTATTCCCATTTACAGAAGGAGAGCAGAGCCCAAGAGATCCTAAACGCTTTGCTCAGGGCCATTCACAGAATCTGTGGCAGAGCTGGAAGTCACACTCTGATTTCTTTATCAAGCACCACGTCACAAGCACAAGCCAAAGTGTTGAGCCACAAGCCTTCAAGCCACTCTCTATTTCCTCACCAAAATCCCAACCACAGCTGCCTTTACAATCATAATTTACAGGATGAACATTCCTCCAACATGTGCTTTAACAGGATGGTTATAGTTAGCAAAGAAACCCTCTGTGTCCACATTCAGACTTCAGTGTCAACCAGCTGCTCCTGAAGATGTTCTCCTGTTCTCCCAGGGAAATGGTATCCCTGACACTTCCCAAGAGCCCACTCTGTGCAAATAAGGCTGACAAAAGCCCTCTTTGCCACCAGTGAAACACGTTGCTTTGAAGAAGCTGCATTTCTCCAGCACTGTGGCTACACTGCACTTCTATTTTTAATCATGATATTGGTATATTTTTTTTTTCCTTCCAATTCTATCAGCAGTGAGAGAATGCTGCTGTCAGCAATGCATCATCACAATTCCCATCTCTGGTGGATTGGCAGCTTAGAAGGAACACCAAGAGTCAGAAGAGAGATAATCATCAGTGGCACAAAGTGTTTTCCAGAAAATCTTAAACAGATTTCAGTTACTTAGTGCTGTGCACGGAAAGATTTTTGAAATGATAGTGAGGAATTGTTTTCTCTTCAGCTTTGCCTTTCTGTCAGGGAGCTCACTGGACATACAACCTAACGCTATGAATGGGAGAAACAAAGGATTCACACAGAATTCCACTTTAGTCAGGAGCTTTTGCTGAATAACAACCCAAAAATAAGTCCCAGGAAAAAAAGTCGTGACTAACGGATATTTCAGCTGCTGTGACACATTTTGTAGCAGTGACAAAGGCCTGTAACAATTTCAGTGAAATGACAAACAGCCTCGACTCTCAAACATTCAACATACACAGTGAAAGGGCAGGAGAGGGATGCATCACCAACCAGCTACTTTTTACAGAATGAAGTGTGATTTTGGATGTTTAATTTTGATATGTGGTGGGGCATTTGACACACAAAAAGGAAAACCCCTAATACCAGAGGATACTGATTATCCAGTGATCCCAGGCATCTTATTTTTTTCCAGAAAGGCTCAGATTTTGTAATCAGCCATTGCCAGAATGAACACTATTGTGGTTATACATTCATTTCATGCTCAATATCCCACACCTGTCTAAACTACAGTGTGTAAGCACATCTGACATAGCTAAAATAGAACGTGCTGACGTTCAAAGAGATACATATTTTGTATACATGCAAAAGTACACACCTATATTGTATAAATATAAGATTGGCCACATATATAGAGAGATGCTTAAGATTTCTGAGCTTCTAATAGCCAGTTACCCCAAGTATCATGGATCAGCCATTCCAACCATTTTCATGTAGAAATCTGTGGCACTGCACTGTCCCATGTTTTGTTCCATCTCCCTTCTCCTACCCCTAAAAACCAAGTGCTGCTTTGAAGCTGTAATTTGGTTACAGTTCTAGAAAATTCAACGCATTGCGTTTCTCAGAAGGGTGTTCCAGGTACACACAGATAGATAAAGTTGTGTGTAATAACCCTGCACCTCTGTTGTGCCTCCAGCAGGCAGTCATGCTGTATTTTAGCAGGCTGAAATACAGTTTCAGGTATGGAACTGTGAAAAATCAGGGTTGCTCTCCAGTCTGCAGGCAGCATGACCACTAATTTCAATTAGAGGAGGTCTTTTCCCCAGCAAGAAGAAAATAGTCTGCACAAAGCCACTGACCAGGACCATCAGATCAAAACAAAAAATAACCAAGAGGCACCTAAAAAAGACCCCCAACACCTTCCTTTGGGGTACTGAAAGTAACACAGGTATTTCAGAGAGTGTCTACAGCGGTGAGTCCTGGCTGACATCTGTAACATTTGATCTGAATTACCTTCCTCATTTGTCAGCTGGTTAGACTTGAAAGCCCTCCTCTAATAAAAATGTAACACCTTCTGATCAAAAAAGCCGAAATACAAAGTGACTACAGTAACTTTCATGTCAGTTCATGGGCACTGCTATTTTTTATTTGTTGAATTTAAGGGGATGCTATAATTTCCCCTCTACTGCTTGGTCTGTGTTTGAATATTTCATGCTGTTTTCTTAAGGCAGCTCTTCTACCTTGCTAAGCAATAGTCCTTACTTGCATTTTGATGTTGGCATCATAGTATTCTTTTTCTGTCTCAGCATAATTGGTGCAATTCTTAATGTTAAAATCAATAGCTTTGAATTTAGGTATTTCTTCAAAATATATCCAATCCCTTAAGGAGCAAACACTGTATTTACCAGATGCACTGTCAAGACTCATTAATAAGTTATTCTGCTGAGTTATTTTATATATAAACTCTGCACCACTACCTGCACTGGACAAAAAAAAAGCCCAGTCAGTGTTTTACCACCAAAATAACAGGCAGCAGTAGCTTAAAAAGAAAAACCAAAGCCTTCACATGCTTTCAGATTTTCCTCAGTTAAAATTGTACTAAGATCATGTACAGCTGTAATGTCGACCATCACATCACTCTGGGAAAGACACACCTCCCCTGCCCAATGCTTTAAGCAATATCCAATTTTGAAAGGAGGTTAATAAAAAAACCTGCAGTATCCCCTACAATACTGAGCCCAGCATAGGGGTATGTGCTAATTAACTGGTATTTATATGCATATGCTGTAATAAAATGTTATTATTCTGTTACAGATGCTCGTAAACATCACACATTTCCCCCAAATACTGTTATGTACAGTGTCTCCATATCGATATGTATCTATCTATATCTATCTGCAGAAGATCTCTCTACCAAAAAAAAAGGATGAGGCAGTTACTTGCAACTGGTCAAATTTAGCATTAGATGCCAGACAAATACCACACATCATTTCATTAGCAGCGTCTCTGTGGAGGAGCAGTCACGTTGATGACTTTGCCATGACATGACAATATACATTTGCAAAGCAAACACATCCTGTGCATATGCACCATGCTCGGGGCTGGGGGGGCAGGGGAGAGCTGCCAGCCAGTATCACTACTAACTTTGCCCACAGACACTAATACAGCACAGAAACACAGCCCCATCAAACCTGTCAATACAGTGTTTATTCTATTGGGAACCTCAAAAGTGACTGGAAAATGACATCAGATTAAACATCAATCGGAGGGAGGATGGAATAATCTAGCAAGAGTTTAATCCCTTTACCTAGTGCTCATGCACGATGCTAACACATTTTATTATTCTAAGCAGCACCTAGAAGAAAAGATTCAGTGAAGGGCATCATCGAATTGCTGCAGAATAATAAAGTTTGCCTGCCCGTGACAAGAGTTCCCGATGCATCACCGCCAACTAAAAAGAGGATTCTCCCCCCCCACCCCGCACCCAAACCTTCAGCCCTCGCACCCTCATTTGGCCCGTTAAAAAGCACTTAACGGAGAAACGGCTATTTTTAGAAAAGGGTGTGGGGGGGGGGGGTGAAAAAAAGAAATCTCCGCGTACCTTCAAAGCGAGCGAGGCTGAGCGCTATCATTGCCGGGAGGGAGCCGCAGTGGCCGTGTGAGCTCAGAGCCGGGCAGAGGACGGCGGCGGCGGCAGCATCGGCGCGTTCGGGCAGCGCCGGCGCTCGGCTAGGAATGATTCATGAGCCGTCTGCAGGCAGGCAGGGGGAGACGGGGCGGGCGAGCATCATCGGCCATGCAGCGGCTGCCGGAGCCTATGAAACAGCAGTGCCGGCTCGCAGAGGCGCACCAAGATGGCTTTCCCCGTGTGCCAGCTTCGCTCTCACATCGCATTAACCCCGGCACGGCGGCGGCAGCAGCAGCAGGGGACGGGCGGGGAGCGGCATCGCAGCGCCGATGTTGCTCCGCACAGGAGGGGAGGGGAGGGGAGGGGGGGGGAGGCGGGTGTTGGGAGATTTTATTTTACCTCCAAGTAATGCTATCACAGGATCTTCTCAGTAGGTCATCTGTGGCCTGCTGGCACGAACCAATGAACTGTAAATGCGAGCGGCAATTTTTTTTTTTTTTTTTTCCGCTCCCCGGCCTTGCCCAATGGAAGGCGCAGAAACTCCAATGCAGAAGGGCATTAAGGCAGATTACCTGGAGCATCCCAACCATTCCGCCTTTCCTCCTTCTCAAAACTGCGTGCAGTGAATTCACGCAAAACTTCCGAGCTTGCAACATCATCTCCCCAGCAGCTAGAGGGAGACACTGTAAGAGGATGCAGCGAAAGATTTTAGAGGGAGACACTGTAAGAGGATGCAGGGAAAGACTTCAGAGGGAGATGCTGTACGGGGATGCAGGGAAAGATTTTTAGAAGGAGACACTATAAGGGGATGCAGGGACAGATTTTTAGAAGGAGACACTATAAGGGGATGCAGGGAAAGACTTTAGAGGGAGACGCTGTAAGGGGATGCAAGGAAAGATTCTAAATAAATCAGTTTTTAGAAATCTAGCTTTAATCTTTTTTTCCCATCCTTTTTTTCTTGTTCATTTTTTTTTCCCCTCAGCAGAGATGATCTGAGTGACAGGATCTGACCCCTTTGGGAGTGCATTCACTATAATGTGACTGAAGTCTCCAGGCTGATGAAGGTTAAACTGTCAAGGAAGCATCTGAAGTTATGTTGAGTGGAACTTGTGCATTTTCCTTTTAGTGTTTAACAGGGGAAGGAAATATTGTACTCTCGAGGCACTATTATATTGAATTCTGTTAAAGTATCTGCAGAAATACATCTCTCCAGTCAATAATGCCTCTCCTACAGTTCCTTTTCAGGTACCAGTCTTCCTCCCACAGTTTTACTAACAGGCATGATGAGGAAGAGGAGGAGAATTCTCAGAAAAGTTTGGCCTTAACAAAAGGAGCCAGATTTGCCCTAAAGCCTAGCAGTTCTTTATGAAGTTGAAGTGCATGGGGAGTTTCCTGCTCTCCAGGAACTGCCAGCATCAGGTGCTTCACTGGAAGGAATGCAGAGCCATGGAAGAGGGATTTGTCAGATGATCTTTCTCAAGTTTTGCCTTATCTGGATTTCTAGTTCATGATCAATGTGAACCATGAAGCAGGATGTTTACTAAACAGCTAAGGAATCCTTCCAGAATGGCATTGCTTATATTTCTGGGTATTTCAGTTCTCAGCCATCAATCCATTTGAGCCCCTAACTAAGGCTGTTACCCCCACAAAGCTTCCAGCAGAAGAGAACCATCACTCCCACTTGGATGAAACACATTTCCCTTCAGAGGTTTGGAATTCAAAGTATGGTGCAGAGTAACACAGTGTGATCTTCAAAGCTACAGACTGCTGCTGAAAAATCTGTCCCTCATTGCATGAATGAAACAGCTAAAGATCTGATCCCTGCTTGTGTGATACTGCAAAAAAAACATGAGCAAAAGGGTTACAGACAATCTGTGCTTTCTCCCTTGAAGGTCTGCCTTGGCATATTCTAGAAAGACTAGAGTTTTCTGAATGGAAGGTCTAACATCTAAAAATAAGGCATCCAAGACCACTCTTCTGAGCAAATCTCAGCCCCAAACGACCCTCCATGGGATTACTCATGACTGTAACAGGAACAAAACTCTGGCATTTTCGGAGAGAAAAGCTGTTCCTGCTCAGGTTCATATGTTCCTTCCCAAATTAGATTATGACTCTGATCATGAGGCAAGTGCACTCTTACTTTTCTAACCAGTTTGTGGCATAAATGGTTTTCTTTTTCTTTTCTTTTTTTTTTTTTTTTTAAAAAAAAAGCCTAATTTTGGCAAGTTAGACTTTTTTTTTCCCCCTCAGCTGAGCTCCCTGCAAGCATCAAACTCAAATGTTCCTTCTGACTGTATCAGCACTCGTCACACTGTGCTTCAGCAACGACTACAGATCTGCAGCATATGACACAAAGTGATACCAGAAGGTTCCAGGTGACACATTTTGGAAATCTATCTTGTCTGAGCTGGAGACTAAATGAACATAACTGTTCATTTTGTGCAAACAAAACAGAACTTTGCTAAGCCAACTTGATACTTGAAAAATCAGTGAGATCACTGTAAAATGGCATTATTAATGTGTTACACTGAACCAAACCAGCTCTTCTCGTTCCTTTTCATGGGTGGACTTAAAACATGTATATCTGTATATGGGGGTGTGTGGGTATATATATGTATAAAATATGTAAATTATCATAAACTTTCAGGAAGTCTTGCTTTAAAAATATGGAAAATGACATGAATAAAAATTTAATGAAGTCACTCTGGAAGTAAAATAGCAATTAACATTTTAAACTATCAGCACAGACTCACTGCTCCGAGGATTTCAAAGCATATTCTTTATCTCAAGAACACGTTCGGAGATTTGAGTCACAAAAATTTGACATATGCAACTTGTTATGCCACAGCAGATGAGAACAGACATTTTACTGGAACTGTAAGATGTTAGGGCATTGTTGGCATAAACATTTATCATTAATTTGGTAGTTTATATGGCCAAATATCAGCATTAAGTATATAGCTCGGTAGTAATTTTTGCTGGATGCAGCAATGCTGTTGATGGGCTGCTGGCATGTAGGAATGCATATATATCAGCTTTTTTGAGAGAAAAAAGGGAATTAAAGCTCTATATGGCAGGCCAAGAAATCCCCCCAGAATAAGAGACCCAAAAAATGACTCTACATTCTGATAGACAGCTTTCTTTAGGAAAAGAGACAGAACATAAGGCATCTTTCTGTAGATGATAAGGGCACTGTGAAATGCCATTTTAACTATGCAACCTTTCACAGGCCAGAATGAATTTCATGTTTTTTTCCAGTCTTTCTGAATTGCATGAAACAATTATTTAAAATACCTCCTAAGAGAGGAATTTTCCTCCTATCACCCTTAATATGAAAAATAAATCTTTCAGTGTGTCGTTTCAATAGAAGAGGCCAGAATGGTGATAAAACCCTCCCCTTCCTAATTCCACTTTCTGAATGAAAGCATAGTAAAGGAGCTCACCTTGGCAGCTGCCAAAACACACACAGGGCCTCCTGTGGAGATGAAGGACAGATGTCTCTGAAGCCAGAGCAGCTCCTTCTGAGACTGTTTCAGCAGCTCCTCTGTGTCTCCTGACTTCTGCCCCATCAGCCCTTCCTGCAACACAGGAAATTTTCATTTTCTGTCTTGTCAAGTATATGGTGACAGCAGCACATGATCTGTCATAGCTGAATTTCTAACTGAACAAGAACATCTGCTATAGCAATGTGACTGTATTTATGCCTGGGATTTTTTTTGTGTGTGTGTTTAATCTAATAATCTTCTGCCCCCTAAAAAGCAAGATGTCTCTTCATGGCACCAGCAGCAGAACAACCTACACCTCGAGCACCCTAATGCTTCATGCTTAGGGAACTTCCTCTGGCTATTAATCAGTCCAGGTTAGGTTGAGGTAGAAAACAAGATGGGCAATTCCAACCTTTGGAAAATGGAAGTTATTCCTCTGACATGAAATGTTGCTTTAACAAAGGGCTCAGAGATGCTGCTGGTAGAGCACAAAATTAGTACAAGACAATGGTGAGAAGATTTTGATGCTAGAACAGCAATTACAAAGTACAGGAATGCCACTGAGTATTCCAAAGTAAAAGTTTATATCCTGAGC
>JAWWLV010000038.1:13690402-13721568 GCA_035041135.1 Platyrinchus mystaceus
AGCTGATTTTTGAGCTCTTCACACTCCCCTTGCAGCAGTTGGATCTCCAGATCTTTTATACTTTTGGAATGTTTGTTGATATTTTGCAGATGTTGAGCCTTAACATTGACAAAGTGCATTTTTTGTTTTAGAGGAAGTGTTCTGGTGATTGTTTTTGTGATGACAGCAGTGTTATTGGATGACAATGTCAATGAAGTTGAAGGGTTGACAGCCTGGTAAAGAGAAAATATATCTTTCATGTCATTCTTGCTAAAACTTTGTCTGAGGGAAAGAATATAATTCAAATCCTTTCAAAAATCATACCCTAAGTGCATTATTTGATACTTTTCTTCCTCAGATCTTTCATTAAAACTCTAAGTGAGTGAGAGACAATCTCCCATGATCAATCACCGGTAAAGAGACAGGGACGACTCAAAGAAATGAAAAGCAGACAATTTCTTTTCTTTTCTTTTTTTTTTTTTTTCCCCCCCACTCAGTGGATTCCAGCCAGCCATGATCCCTACCCATATAGATACCAATGTATTTACCACTGGATGGCAACCTAGTGCTGCTGCTCAGCCACTGCTCCTGTCCTCCCCTCAGCACACTAATTAGGAAGTTTTCCTTGCTGCTGAGCATGCACCTCGGGGATGCTGCATTCCCAAAGGTGTGCTTGACCACGCTGCAAACCCTGCACTGGCATCAGCTGCCGTGCTGCCAAACTTACTGTGGGAGAGTGGAGGGAGAAACTCCCTTCTTGAGACTCAGCAGCTCTCAGCCCGTGGGAGTGCTCAGGGGTCGAGATCAGGCAGGAAAATCACCTGCCACTCACCACGGCAGGCAAAACAGATTCCACTTGGGGAAAGTTATTTTATTGCCAGTTAAAAGTAGGTTTGGGTGGTGAGAAACACGGGCAAAAATTAAAACAACACCTTCTCCCCTCACCTTTCCCCAGCTCAACTTCACACCTTCGTTCCCAGCCGCTCCACCTTCCCCTGCAGGACAGGTCTGCTCTGGCTTGGGCTGCTCCCCTCGGTCCCTCCATCTCACTGCATCCCCTCCATCCCACTCCATTCCATCACCCTGCCTGGCACCTGCAGCTCCTCCTCCCCCTGCTCGGCCCTGGCTGCTCACAGGGCCATTTCTCACACTTTTCCCCCCCCACTCTGAGCAGGTTTTGCCCTTTCTGAAATGCCCTTTCCTGAGGCAACGAGGACTCGGCTGTGCCTGTGCTGGAGCCATCAGGGACCATCCTCAGGCTGCCCCCAAAGAGTCCCCCCAACACCTGTCACCACCATCCATCCCATACCTGCATTTGAAATCCAAGGATGACTGACCCACCAGAGCCTGAGCTTTGATAAGGTGGCCAATCTGCTCCAGCCCCTCCCTGGAGGAGGGAGGGAGGGGATCTGCAATGTCAGCAAGATGCAGCTGTGCAAACTGGGCCAACCCACACTGGCTCTGCAACTTTCAAAGCAAAAAAAGGCTCCAAATTTTGAGTGGTGGAAACTGCTGCCCCAGCCTGGAATACTGGCAGATTCTCACAAATTGGTCCTGACTCTGTCCTCAAGCAGGTAAATCAGGAGTCACTGCCCAGCAAACGCAGTTCCTGTGCTCTGGAACAATTGATTTGGTCATGAGTGAGGAGTCAGAAAAACCAGAACCAACCTGGGGGTGTTATATCTGCTAAATCTGCACACACATATTTAACAGGTAAGTTTCTTCTTTTAAGCATTAAACTGTTGAGTAAGTGATACAGTAAAAAGTCTCGAGAGTTGCCAAACACTTAAGTGTTTATTGATTTTTTTAAAAGCATTTTTTATCATGTTTGTATCTCCTGAAGGGAGAGGCACTGAAAGCTCTGGAGAGCGGATCCATTAGTGAACAGAAAAGATGAATCAGAGGAAACATCAGATAAAGTTCCCTATCACTGATGCACCCCAATGTCACTGGAAAAGCAATTTCTCTGTAGATAAACAGGGTGCTGGGTCTCCATCTCAAGGGCTTCCTGAGGTTATCTCCACCTCTTCCCTCTACTATGCTCAGTGTTTTTAGGAAAGGTGTTGATCCCCCTCTTATAGAAGCCTCGTGTGCAAATTAATATGGAATCATTACAAAAGGTGTTTCATATCAGCATGTAATTTTTTTTATTGGGGGGGGATCACTTCAAATTGACCAATATTTTAAATTAGGCATCTTACAATGAAAACAGCAAATAACTCTACTTAGTCAATAAAAGAAAAGTCATAATGGGATAGTCCTATAACTGGTTAACACTCAGAACTCCTAAACCTGCAAAGAATTACGTAGTTTGTGCTGGACCATAAAACAAAACAAACACACCAGGGAAGCAAAGCCTGAGATAAATCTCAGTGCTCCAGGTGCCAGGGAGGGTGCAGAGCGTTGTTTCACCTGCCATGTCATCACTTGTGATTTGTGTCAGTGCCATGACAGCCGTTTCAGCAATTGGCAGGAAAGCCACTGGAAGATTTCAGAGCACGTTACACTCACCTTGCTCTTCTTAACATTTATTGAGCTACTTTTCTGTTTGCTTCTGCCCTCAGATCTGCAGCGTGGAGACTTTTCAGATGTTTGTTTCTCTTTCTTGTTGCCCTTTTTGGACTGCAGAACGAAATTCATCAATAGCTCATTAAAACACCTTAGAATGCATCTAAAACGTCTCAGTGATTCTGTTGGTCTTGAATCAATTTGCTCTGGGATGGCAAAGCACGACTTTCAAAGTACAGCCAAAGAGAGTCAGTGGCACAGATGAGATGTGGCACTCAGGCAGCAGCAGAGGACGTGGCATCTCTGTGGCAGTGCCCTGTTACTCATCCCGTCCCTGTGCAGTGCTCACTGTGCTGTGAGCTGTGCTGGTGCCACAGAACAGGATAGCAGACACCCCTGAGACCCCAGGAATAAGTAATATTATCAGGAGCAATTTGTTCCTTGCATGGCATTTTGTCTCCTTGTCAGTCTCAGGAAGAATCTCATACTGGGTTTATTTGGAAGATGGATAAAACAGCAGGGATGTGAGGAACGTGCAGTTAAACAGTAAATGGCGCTGCTTCATCAGATTACTCAGTCAAAAGCAGGCACTTTCTGCTGCATCCCTGGAATTAAGTGGGATAAAGAAGTGCACAAAGAGGGACCTTTGTTCCTTCTGCTGTTTCCTAATACAGAATGACAGGGTACAGAGTAAACAGGCAATACTATTTTAAGTGTGATAGAGATTTTCACATTGATTCCTTTTTTTTAAATTTCAAGCCATTGCTAAATCACATGTCAATTTTACAGTATGCCACGTTCAACAGCCTTGTCTCCTAGAACATACAAACCTAAATAAACATCATAAAGCACTTAGCAAATTGCCCTTTACCATATTACTTAGTTCAAGGCAGCTTGGTTCTCTTTCCTTTAGGAAGGCTGATCCCTCTTCCCTCTGTTCATGGATGCTTGACAGGACACTCCACCATGAAATTTCCCTTGTCCCTCGCTGTGTGTGCTGTCTATAAGCGCTGGCAAAGCAGCTGTTTTTTTTACTTTACATAACATTTAATCTTGTATAACCAAGACCGCTCCCAGAGGGTAAACAAAGTGCCTGAGATCTGTTTTTCCAAACACCACTACCCTTATTTTCGTGCTTTCTCTGCTGATGGTGAGTCAGGCTGTCTCTATTTGGCCAGCATGACTTGGCCTTTAGTACCATTTCATTTTTGAGGAAACCTGCAATGCCAAGCAAGGAGCTCGTTTTGGAAGAGGAAGTTTGGAGTCTGTTCTTTTCTCTAGGCAGATCTCAAAATGATCTAATTACCCGCCAGCAGAAGGTGGGAGGAGGACAAAGCAACAACCCAGACAGAAAGAAGAAGTGAATTGGTTCTAGTGAAGCAAATAAGTGCCTGGAATGGGAAAGGAACCTCTCACGGAGCTGTTCTGCAGCCGCCGTCTGCGAACCAAAGGTGGTCATTAGAACTGCTCGTACTACAAACACAAACCATCTGTCACTGCTTGAGCTGTGATGGTTCCTGCTACAGGCCAGGAGGCTTGGGAGGAATCCAGAAATATTTGCTGGAAAAATTAAAACAATGTCCCCTCCCCACGGTCTCTGAATTTTTCTTGTTTTGATGTGATGTTCTACGGGTGGGAACTCACCACATCTAAGAGACACTGAAACTGGAGGGGGAACAAATATACATAACCAGTGTAGACATGTCTGAGAGGGAAGAGCAGAGAGGGCCATAAGCAAAGAAACTCACTACATGTGAAATCATCATCCAAAGAGTTTTGGCATGAATTTGACATTTAAAAAATCAAATTGTCATTTGCTGGACCCTGAATATGATGATCAATATAAGCCTGGTTGGTACAGCAGACAAGTAGAAATTCCTTTTCTTTAGTTCATCACTGTACACGGATAACAAACCCAGATTAAAATAGAAATAAAACTGAATGAGCTCTTGGTTGGAACCTGAGCTGGTCCCAGATGTAGATAAAGTTGTCACAGCTCACTTGGAGAGGAGGTGGTGAGGGCAGAAGGGGAGTTTTGCCACCAGGACTGATCACAGCAGCAGCAGCAGCTGGCACTGATGCCACAGACTGCCACCCCTGGGAAAGACAAGAGGGAAGGCTCTCTCAAAGGTACCTTCCCTTTCCTGCCCTTGCCCACACCCTCTCCTTCCCTGCCTGTTCTTACAGCCTGTCTCACCTCCCAAGTACAGAAGAAGAAATGGGAGAAACATCTTGCCTTCCAAGCCCTCGTTCCCAAACCAGTGAAGCCTGTGAAGCCTCACTTCCTCCACCTAAACCTGTCAGATTTATCTCAAAGAGCAATAAAATAATTCATTTTATAAAGAATGTTACACACATATTCTTTTTTCCCTCCTGTAAATAATCACTGTTTTACAGCAATTCAGTGTTTGTTTCTTCTTCTCTACATTACTCCACTGTGTTTTGGCACTTTGGGTATCACTATGCAAGAGCAGAACTTTGAAGGTTATAACAGATGCTAATGAAACAATTCCCCTTTAACCACAGAAAACATACTTTAATGCCATTAAAATAATCTCAAATTTACTTTCCTAGTACTGAATGATAGAGAAGTCAGCAAGGGCACTTATTTATATCCATGTGGGATAAAAAGAATGCTCAATGGAAACCCAAGAAAAGCATCCTGGCCTACAAGTCTGTGAGTCACCCTGCCCAGCACATGCTTGGATATAGCTTAGCAACCAACCAGCTTCGATGAGAAAAAAACATAGAAAGCAAATCTATCAGCACTTGTGGATATGTGAATCAAGCTGGATTACAGGGAAACAGAGATTTTGCCTTTATTTTCTTCAAAGTCATTAGGAGTTTATGGTAATTTCTGCTATTCTAGGGGACTAAAAAAAATAAATATATCCGCTGCGATCCAAAATTCGTTTCAACACTTGCTGAATTTTACCGTCCTGTGAGTTTATTTTTTTTTCTTTCTGAGGCTGATTTGTTCTGTGGGTTTATTTGCTTCGTCCTGCAAGGGAAATCAGACCCCAGAAATACACTGGGGGGAACTGTACAAGAGGGAACTCTGACAAAAGCCCTATAAATAGCTGCAGAGTCAAGTGTGCCCGGCTGTCGGGCTGTGGGGCTGAGCAGGACACTGGAGCTCTTCCCCCAGCTCGTCCTGGCAGAGTGGGTGACCCTCCAGGGTGGATCAAATCCACAGGCACGGGGCAAGATTACTGTAACCTAAAATTAGCCTCCTGAATTCCTACCCAGGCTGTCAACCCTGCAGCCTCCTTCCAGAACAGCCCATCACACACACACTGTCCTGCCCAGCCCTTGGTAGAAACCTGCTGTCCTTCTTAGAATGGTTCTGAACCTAATTTTAGCTGAACTTTTCTTTTTTTTGAAGTCCTGCCATCAGTAACTATTGAGGAGCTGTGTGAATACGTGGTGAGAAGTAGCTCTATACTGTAGGAGTAGGTTAAACGTGCCCTTCTACACATGCAAATTCATTTATTTAGAAATAAATGTGCTGCTCGGTAGGCAGGTTAGGAAGCAGAGACTTTGATGTGGGGGACATGAAAAGGAGCTACAATTATTTTAACAATGAGTGCCTAAAATTTGTGTACAGGGGACAGTAACAGCAGTTCACCACAAATGGTGATATCTGATGTGGGGAACAGAGTTGAAGACAGACCAGGCAAACACTCTGTATAAACCATTGTTATGAGGCCTTGTGGGAAAACCAGGGGAGTGAAAAAGAGGCATAAACTAAACTGGAAATCTTAATGGAAATTATTTTTTGTGGGGATAAATTTATTCCCTCAACTGAAGTACAAGACTGAAAGAGCAGCCATGGCCTTCTGGGACCAGGAGCTGGCTTTTCAAAAAACTGGATGTACAACTCACTTCAGACTTACCAGGATGTCTAAACTGACCTGCTGTCAAAAGTTTCACAAGCTCCAGAGCAGCTTTTCTTTGATAGAATTGGCCTTGTGATTACAGCCACCACACAACAAAAACACCCCAACTTTGTAGCCAGAGGAACTATGTGAACGTGACCTCAGAGCTCACAAGTAGCTGCATACTTTCTGTTTTAAAAAGCATCTCCACTTTTTCACCTGTCTGCCAAACAGTGGGATTTTGGGGGTTCAATTCCTTGTTTTGCATGTTAGAGGCATATCCTACACTGTAAAGCTCTCAGTTAACAAGGCTATATATAGTTCCTCTATTTGGTAAGATTTTAAAAAATGCTCACTTAAAACAGTTGCCTATAACCACACCCCTCAAAAAAAACCCCACAAACCAGACAAATTCTGGCATGCCCTGGGTTGGAAATGGTTACTCACCACTTTGTCTTCCTCTTGTTCTTCAGTCAAGGGCTTATCCACTTTAGAAAGTGATTGATTTGCCTTGGGGGAGTCCTGTACAGAATAGCCATGCTCCAGAATGTGACCGATAGCCTTCTTCTGGAACAGAGGGAAAAGCAGCTTGAGAGCATTTCAACTCCCTAGAGAGAGGCTAAATTGGCTTAAAGGACTTCTGTCTTTTAATAAAAAGTCAGGCAGCATCATTTCATTGGCTACAGCTTCAAGGTAACAGACCCATTACTGGGATATTTCTTCTTCCCTTTCTAGATGCCTTTGTTTCCTCCTTACCTTACAAAACATTCACAGCCTGTCTTGCATCTTTAAGCTCTGGAGGTGCTGGGTGGGTATTCTGCCTGTACAGGAAATTAATTGCCTTTCCCTTTGTCCTCCCAGGGCTTTTCAAAAGACAACCAACATGTTTAGTCACAAGAGCAACAAGCACGGCTCAAAGTTTCCCTTTTCCTCTGAGGAGTTTCATTGCAGATGAGCAGCCAAAATGCTTTTGGCCTTGGAAGGCAGTGCTTTTAGTGACACAGCCTCCCAAAAGTTTGGTAGGTGCTGTGAGACAACGGGTCCAACTCCTTAAAAACCGTGTTTTTTCTTCTGGAGAGCAAGTGGCTTCCTGTCAGCACTCAGAGATGGGAACAGGGAAGTGGTTTATATCAAGTAATATTAAATTGCTCTTACTTTGGTGTTTATAACAGCTGAGTATAGTGTTGGTACAACAAGGCTGTGTGTGCCAGCTACAGACACAGCCAGAGAGTGAATCTCACCATTTCTACAGTGTTTCAGGAAGGCAGTAATTTTCCTCCCATACAGAACTGGGACAGACATAAATCACATTGTCTTAGGGCAACAGATTCATAAATCCATACAGGGCGAAAAGATTCATACAGGGTGAAACAAAATGCTGTGTGTCAACACCTGGAAATATATTCCAGGGTTTCCTTTAATCATATTTAAAAATTAAAGGCAAATTTCTACTGGATCACACACTTGATATTTCTAATTCTTCAGAATGGGGTGGTCTGATTGCTGCAAGTTTTGCCCTCAGAAGGAGATGGGGCTGTTTTGTTCTGAACTGCGGGCACAGTGACCCAGTTTGAGATGAGAAAGCCTAGAACAGATTTCAGGAGAAATCTCTGTATAGACAGAGCATCATGTTTCTCCTCAATTAATAAAGCATTCAAGTGAAAAGGGTACAACATGCAGCTCCCAAAAGGTTGAGATGCATTTATATGCTATGAAGCAGCACCAGGCTTTCACTGCAGTGAATTCATTTAATTCCAACAGCATTTTGCATAAGAATGGTTAAAAAATCCATCAAAAAGTAATTGAAAGGAATGTATACCTGCAAATTACCTGCAAAACATGCAAAAGTGATTGAGTTTTGAAATTCAGTGCTCTTTTCTTATGGAAACATATCCAAACATCAATTGGAAAGTGCATGGAAAAATTGAAAGTTGGCAAAATAAAATAAAACAAGGTGTCTTTCCTGGGGGGAAAAAAAAGAAAAGCTCTACATTCCAACAATTCCATACAGAATCAATGCTTCAGTTCCAAAAGACAAAGCACTTCCCTTATATAAAATCATGGGTCAGGCACCAAGCCACTGAGTCATGTCTGTCCAGTTATGAATATTTTAAGTAACAGCTAAAACCCACATTAAGAGAAGTTATTCTTGCAGCATTTGCAAAGAGGAATTCGGTCTGAGCTTCCTGCCTGGGCTGAAGGGAGAAAGCAATCAGGAGTGTCCCTGCTCCTACTGAGCACCACACAAGCTTTCTGTCTATTGTGTTCTGGGTTGTCCAGCTGGGACTGGAAAGCTGGTTTTACCAGGATCCAAATGAGAAGATCTGTTCTGGTGATGCCATTTTTTTTAATGCCCTGTGTCCCTTGTTTAATGAGGGTGTGAATCCCCTGCCTGGCATTGCCCTGCAGTCTGTGCTTGCATTACACACCTCAGAAGGGCCAAAGAGGAGCTTTGTGTGGATAACAGAAGGACAATGTTGGAGGGGAATGAACAGAAAGATCAGAATTGTGATTTCTGGCACGAGAGGTGAATGCAAAAATTATCCCTCTCAGGAATCACAGGTTTAAGTCTACCTCACATGTAGGCTTGAACCAGGTATCTTTGAAGCCAACAGGAGTATTGCTGGGAATTTCAATAAGAGGCTGCTTCAGCAGACCAAAAGCCCAGCAGAGAAACTAGATTGAGGCAGCTCATTTGTACTTGTACAGGTATTTCAGAATCTCACTTGGCTGTCTCTTTATTCATAATTAATTGCAGTCTGCCTCGCTATTTAAATGCATTTTTTCTAGATTTTTTTTTCCACAGCAACCACGTGACACCCAATTCTGTATAGCTTGACAAGCAGGTTGAACTTTTAACTTCTACCACATTCCACAATGATCCTATGTCACATATTTTAAATATACTCCAGTAAAATTAAAATCTACTCCTCTGCATTCTGCCTGTTTGCCTCAAAGGAACAGAAGGTAGGTAGGAGATCAGCCACCCTTTGCAGCATCTCTTGGAGTCACTGGAAAGATTCCTATGGGTGCAGATTTGATTCTAAATAAATGGCCAGCCATGCTGGGACAGGAACTCCCAGCCTTCAGCCCCTCTCTGATATTCAGGGTTTTTTTACTGATTTCCAATCGTCCTCAGCCATTGCAACCTGGAATAGCATCGTCAGTGCAGCAACACTTCACTGGTGCACCAGAGGACCTGTGACAAAAGATGCCTCTCCTCAGGGAGTTTATACTATTCAGGCTTTGCTAATGATGTGCTTAAGTGGAGTTGTTTGTTTTAGCAGCAAGTTCACAGATGTGGTGAAATTTTTATTTAGCCCCTAAAATGTTAACGATGCTCTGAATTTTCTCGTAGGCAAACGAGTAAAGGATCTTCTAAAAAAACCTCACACTGGAGACATAATCACCATGACTCCCAAATGGAAATGAACTGCAGGTCGAGCTTCACCTCCAGCAAGATAAAATGCCAACAGAAACACTGGTGGACTAGTGCATGTATGCAAATATTCTAAGAGTGCTTTTATAGGAATAGAGCCATAACAGCCTTTAAAAGTGAAGCTTTATTCCCCATTGAAGAGGCCTAAAACTAAACTCCAATGGAAGTGAGCAGGTTATCATGTAACAAGTGACACCCAGAAGAGGGCCCAGATTTGTGCTTCACAGGCAGCACAAAAATGTGACGTTTTTCTAAACAAAAACGTGCAAAGTAAATACAGAGGAAGTTGTACGGCAATGCCCTGAATTATTGAACGGCTAGCTATGCAGAACAAACAGAATTAAAGGGTCTCATTATCTTCTAAATAATCACTGTAAATAATGCTTTAGATAATTACTTCATTAGTTCTCAAAACACTGGCTTTTATTCTCCTCTGAGATTCTACCCACTATCTCTACTCTGAATAAATTGCCAAAAGGGAAAATCAAAAGCAGAGCAAGGATGTGAGCTGGAAATGTAATGTGTGCTTGTTATACGAACTGATTTAAACCCAGGATGTTTTGAAATGTTGTGGGGTGGTTTTTTTTTGCAATTTTCAGATGGTTAAAAGCAGTTTGTTTAGATTTTTTAATGTATATATTTCTTTCTTCAGATTGCTTTCCCATGCAGTTAAGATTCCTTTGCTAGCATCTATATTTATCCACTTAAAGATGGTTCACAGCAGTGTGGATAGAACCAAGATGAGTCTCTATCATGGATGCCTGTCCTTACCTAAATTGCCATTTTTCTTCACTGCAAATACCATGAGGTAGATTCAATAACAAATGAACTCTGCCTCTTAAAGCCCCAGCCTGAACAAAAGGAAAGCCAGAGACCAAGATAAGAAGTGGGCAGAAAATCAGAGACCCACAATTAGATGGCTCAATAGCTAAGAATTCCTGCATTTGGAAAAGTGAGTCTCTTTTTCAACAGCATTCTGTCAGTACTTCCAGTAATTAAAGTAATGGCATAAAAAAGGCAAATATTTCCCTGGTCAGCTCCCAGGACAATCTGAAGCACTGCAGATGGCTGAGCCTTACCAGTCATGGCATTTTAAAAGGCCTTACCAAAAATCTATTAAAGAAATTAAGCAGCAAGAGGAAAGCAGAACTGGCACAGCAGACAAAGCAGCAGCATTTGAAACTCTGGAAAGGGAATTAAGGTGATTACTGAAATTTTGGAAAGGGAGATCAGCAGCAACCACAGACTCTGGAGAGAACTGAGACATGTTTTGTGGAAATGAATACTTTTTTGGATTTTTTTTGTGCTTGTGTAGTGCTTTTTCTTAAAGTAAACTTACTCCAGTTGTAAGTAAGGTCACATCTTGCTTCAGCAGACGTCAAGGGTGCTACAACATTTGCTGTAAGTGTGGAAGATGCAGATTTCCTTCCTTAAGGTTAAACTCATCTCTCTCCAAACTTCCAGTTCTTCCCATGGATCAGTATGTCCTGCCATCAGCCCCTTCCCACTCGTGGCTGCACAGGGATGATTTGGTGATGTCCCTGTGCCACTGCCTGAGATGGTTGAGGAGAACAGGTTGATAGAAAACAAGCTGCACAGTGGCACCCATGCCAGGCAGGCTTCACTGCAGCACCCAGCAGCTTCCAGAGCACCATTCTCCAAACTCTCCCCACTCACCCAAAGTTTCCTCTTTAGGATAAAGCTCTCAGCTGAGTCAGAGCAATGAGGCAAGAGCCCTGCTTCTGTCACAGCAGCTGTTGGGAATGAGATGTTCTCTCAAGCTTTAAGTTGATTTTGCAGAGGGGACTGGAGCTTAGTTGCTCTCACTAACCACGCTTCAGGTATCAGATCTTTTCCCTAGACTCGGGGCCAGGCTGGCAGCTGTGCTTAAATCAGAATTCCCAGGGAATGGCCTGGAAGAATAAAAGTGGAATTAATTGTGTTTTCTGAGAGCATTTCCACCCTGCTGAAAGGCACAGAGTTAAACACACACGGGTGAGAGGGAGCTGGAAATGAAATGCTTTTGTCTGCCCCGTTGCCAGCATTCAAAGGATTTGCTTTCCACTTCCTCAACAGAAAACCTAGTGATAAATTAAAAACAAGCCAGGGTTTAGCCATGCTTTTAAAGGCCTGAACCTCTCCTGACCAGCTGTTCTGGAACAGGGACAGAACACGAGTCGACCTGCCAAGTCAGTGGATATTCTGGCCAACACACAACACCTCCACTGTGGGCAAATTCCTGGAGGTGTGTGAGAAATACTACTGGAAAACCCTCATGAAATGAAGAAATGCTGATTAAGATGATGAAACCAAATTGTTCAGAAGATGAACTACGCTGGAAATAACATTTTGCCAGACCTCAGAATGAATGAGACTAAAAGCAAAGGGGTTGACAACTTTGGAATGCATCACTGATGGAGGATTACAACTAATGAGAAAAACCTCCCTCCTGCATCCCTGTGTTCCCACAGGACAGGGCATCTCTTACTCCCAAGCTACTTCAGCTGCTGGAGTGCAAAGCTGCAACAGCAGTTTCTCTTCTTCTGTGGGAATTATTGTCACTTTTAATGAGGAACCAAATTTAGACCTCATTTACAGCCGTGGGTTTAACTCCTGACTGCAAAATTAGTCTACATGCTATACATGCTCCAAAGTTTTAACAGGGAAAACAAATATGCAGGAAATTGTACTGTCAGCACTAGTTCTTTCAGCTGAACTTTCTTCCCTGAATCATCTCCCACATCCACAAAGTGCAAGCAATGTTTGCCACAACAGTGATGTGAATTCCTGAAAGGAAGGTTGAAAACTGAGATTTTTAGAGCTGCCTTCACTGACTGACATCTACTACTGAACCACGCTCTAGATCAGAACTGTGCAACCCAACACTGCCAGACAGCTCTGAAAAACATCCCAGATGGGGCAGAGTAACTCACACATCTTACAGTACTGTGCAGGTGATTTTCATTCCTTTGGCTAAAATAATCTCAAAATACAACTCTTTCAAATAAAATGAAGACAGGAAAAAAATTCTTCTCAAGGCTGGGTTCTTAAGACTGTTTTAGACTAGAAAAATGTTGTTTTGTTTGATGGACTTCCTATAGAAAAACAATTCCATTAATCCATAGAGGATTAAGAGATACTGTTCTACTATCTGAACCACCATAACAGAAAAAGTGTGTTCTGTTGGTTTGTTTCAAAAACATTTATACTGAAAAAGTAAACAAAATCAAAGGTGTTTCATTTGTGATAGTTACATAAACAGCACCTCTGCCCAGTTACACTCTCTAAACTGAGTTGCATTAAACTCAGTTTAATGTTGCCCAGCTCAGTTTATTTTGAGTAGATGGTACCTGGCATGGGCTGACCAACCAAGTGCCATGTTTAAAGTATGGATACAGGGAATATAACTTTGTATGCAAAATCATCCTTGTTTTCCTCCTGCTTACCCAAGTCTGCTACAGATTGTCAGCTATTTGCATCATAACTAAGCCATTTTCTAGGAACTGTTTACTCCTGAACATCAAAATCCTTCTTTCCCCTAAATGCAAAGAGCAGCCACCGCTCCTCACAACACAGAAACACACGGATTTTATCATTACTTACCATTTCTAGATGTTTCCCTCTGTAAATCCCTTTGTAAATTCTTCAGAACTTGTTGCAGGTGCTTTTTTCACTCCAGAATGCTCCCTGTCAGTGCTCTGTGCTGGCAGCAGCACCTCACGTGTGTGACAGAGGTGGCACCACGGCCCAGGGCAGCCAAGTGTGGCCGTGCCAGCCCCCCCTGTGCCACCCAAAAGGGGCAGAGGCTGCAGCACAGGGACGGTGCCACGGCTATTTTCAGCGGTGCCATATGAGCCACATGAACACATCACATCAAATTTAACACCGGGTAACCCAAGGCTTTAAAAACCCCCCATTCACATCCCATCCATCAAAAAAAACCCACAAACCCACAACCAAACTCCACATTCGAACTGTTCTCTCAAAACCACTTTTTTTTTCTAATTTATTTTTAAATAATTGTCATACAGAAAGCCATCCCTCGCTTCCCTTTGTCTTTTATTCATCAAAACTCCTGCAGTGCTTTGCTAAACAAATCCTCCTTTGCCTAACACTGTTCTGTTTTACACTACACAGCAAACAGAGGCAGAATTAAGAATTCTCTAACATTTTGCCTGTGCCTTTACTGACAGGTAGTCACTAATAGGTTGTTTTTCTAAGTGCTTTGGAATTAACCCTGCTGCAAACCCTCACTGCTGTTGGACTGTTAACAAAGTTGTAACAGCTTATTTTTGTATGGAAAGAGCACTGATTTAGATGAAAACCTTGGGCATTCTTACCTCAACACTTCTCTGAAAACACTCCACCATGGGCATGGTTTAAATTAAAAAATCCCATTATTTTCTTCACAATTACCTCTGTCTGATCATCTCTACACCTTTCTTGGTCAGGAGTTTCAGGAAGCAATACTGCCTTTCCTGAGACCAGGCAACCCATTGTTTGACATCTGTCAGTGCAGAAACACCCCAGCCTTGTTCAAACACTCCCTGGGAATATTCACAAGGGTCACAGTAAAATCCTCAGTATAAAACCAGACACGAAATACTCACTTAGATGAATTTATTAGTGCATAGGTTAGAGATTTACTCCCCTCCAAGAAGATTTCACATTCTCATGTGAAAAACAAGCTGTGTTTTGTCTTAAAACAAATTCTTTAAGGCAGCTGTACAACAAGTAGCCTATTCAAATTTCTGGTCTTGATGGGCAAATATAAAGGAAAAAAAATACAATATAACAGGACTGATTTTCCCCCCCCTGTGTAATTTGTGTATCTGTATAAATAATATTTACTGATAAAAACCTAGAAAACTATAGAATAAAAAATATATTTACCTAGAACAAGTACTAAGGCAACCAATCTTTCCTTACTTTGCTTGTAAACTTCCTCACAGACATCAGTGAGTGTTCTGGACTTAGAGGTAAAAGAAATTTGTTCATTGATGAAGCCAAATTTTTCAAGTGACTTCTTTATGGCTGATTTGCAAAACGACCAATAATAGTATTTTGTGTTGGTTTTTCAGCGTTTGACATCGGAATAACTCCAGCACATTCACAGTATACTTGGACAGCAAAGCAGGAATATTCATACATACAATATAAATTGTAAACTCTGCTGAATTTCAGGAAGTCAGAGTGAATTCTGGTTTACAGAGTAACTTTGATCTCAGACCCTTTCAACAGAATGCCAGTTGAAGGATTCTAACCTTGCAGGACCAGGTCACTGCAGTTAAGATTCAAGCTGAATATTTGGAAACATCAACAAGTGTGGTTTCAGACTGTGTTTAAAAAGGCACAAATCACCCTTTCCTATATTTACACTGTATGAGAATTAGATCTACATATCTACATGGATATGCTTCAACAATGAGGAGTCACAAATGCAAGTTACAAATATTTTACACTCACAAAAAAAAAAAATAAAATACAAAAATAACCTGTAACATTAAATGCAGTTATTTGGGTACATTTGAAGTATTTCAAGTCATGCCAGCTAGGATTACAACAGGCATGGATACACTAAAACACTTCATATATGTTATATATACAGACATTTCATAACAAGTCAGTGTCTTAGTTTGGAAGATGTTGCAGAGTTTTCTGGAGGAATTGATCCTCCTGTGCCATGTTCATACATCAACATTAGCAAAGCTCCAAACAAGAAAACTTGATTTGGCTTTATAAAGTAATTTTTGTCCTATTCATATGAACAACGAGGCTGAACTGATCCATCAGTTTCCTTTGCTCAAGTGCAAATTCAGTGTGCTTCACTGCTGTCTTCTTTTACCAGAAATGTTCCAACTCACTTTTTATTAAATATGAAGGAAATGTTTAAAGCAATTAACCTCGAAGAAAAAAAATGTAAAAAACTGGCATGTGTAAAAAAGCTTTTTTTTTTTTTTTTTCTTCTCGGGTGTAATGAACTAAGCAGACAGTTAAATAAGGAGTCTTTTCAGGTTAAAATATTTTAGCACTTGTTGGAGAAAAAAATGTTTAAGCATAAAGCTTATATAGGTTAAGGTGACTAAATCATTAATAAAGACAAGGCTATTTCTCATAAAAATGTTCACAAGAGTACTAACAAAGGCAGCACCAGCAAGGTACTAAATTCATGATTAGAATTAGGTTAGCAATAGGAAAAAAAGCAAAACAGTCAAACACTCAATTGTCTCTCCCTATTTAAACTATAACACTGAGATATGAAAAAAACCCCTAAGTTACTTTAGTTCAAAACAATTAAGAGCAAGTCTCAGTCTTACAGACCTAGTTTATGATGAGAATCCATACACATCCTAATACATTCTGATCTTTGTTTATGAGTAAACATTAGGAGTGATTTTACTTTCATTTTTAGCCATTAGTGATAGGTCATCCTCATGGAACAGTGTAAGGCATCATTTATGGTCAAGGTTTGGTTTTACTACAGATGTATTTTGGAGTTTCTGAAGGTTCACAACTCTTGGAATGTGCTTGCTAGGACAGTGTTGTTGCAAGGATAATTCCAAGGATCAAAAGCAATACAGTTACACATATAATGATGAACATCAATTTCTGCAAGAAAAAGAGAGAAGAGTTGGGATTGAAATACTTTGTTTAAACACGTGCAGAGCCACAGGAAATTACTGATACCCAACCTGAGAGTCTGGATTTTCTTTCTGCAGAGTAATCCCTGCTAGGATTCCCTGCTGGTCTTTCTTTTCTAACACACATGTAACCATAGCCACAAGGCAGAGTGAAACATATTTGTATTTTGCTTGCCAGGGTAAGTTTTATTACTCATGCTCAACTTCTGTGAATACCATGACGTATAGAAACAGATGTAGGTCAAGTCTAAGCACAGAAACTGCTCACTGCCACCCTCCCTGGATAAACATTTGCAGCCTGCCCAGACTTACACCTGCACACTCAGTGGAGTTCAGGCCAATGTCAGCAAGAATGTTCTGGGGGTAACAGCTCAAAGAGCTGCAGGGGGAAAGCAAAAAAAGAGATGGCCCTGTGTAAATGCATCAAAATCTGACATTAGATCAGATGTTTCTGACTAAAAGCAGTGACACAGTAAAGTCTGTTCTCTGCCCATAAACCAGAGCTGAGAAGAATCCACAGCACAAACACTCAAAGTTTGATATTAAAGGAGTGTTAGTACAGAAACCTGAATTCCTGACAAGTCAATTCCTGAACTGACACCCCTTGGAGCACTTCATACAGAGCAGGAAGATACTGCATTTAAAAAGTTGCATTTCTACTGGACTGCAAAGAGTTAATTGCTACTTGGTTAATTCTACTTAGCCTGGCTAGCTGTTATCTTGACAAGAAATGGTAGATTAGTACAGCAAATACCTGAAGACTGAAAAAACCCTCAATCCTGTCCTAGGATTCCAGCTGGAATCTCTGCAGACTTCCTGTTACAAACACGTTGTTATTTCCCACTGTTTCACTTAGTCTGATACTAATAAACAGCTTCAAAGTAAGTCATTTTAGGATGTTCTGTAAGGCATAATAGCCAACTTCCTGGTTGCAGACACCTATTTTTTTAAAAGCTCTGCTTAAAACTATAGAAAACCCACTTGATAAAGTTCCAAGTGTAACTAGCATTCCATATCTTAGTGCAGATTGTTTGCTAACGTGAACTTTCATATAAAAAAAAAAAAGAAACTCAAAGGAGTGGGAGACAATAATTGGCTTTTTGGCCTCATCTGCTCCTGTTCCTGAGTCAGGCAGTGACTCTCTGTGCATTGAGCAGTTTACCACTAGATGTCAGTTTGCAATATCCACATGCACAGAGCTGTTAGAGTACATGGAGAGAAGGTCCAGCAATGCATCCCCATCCCTCCACCCCCCCAGCAGCAACTGTACAGATATTAAGGGTTAATAGAACAACACAGAGAAAACAAGAGCAAAATTAGTAGATTAGTTACTTACTGCCACAGTGGCAGGAAGACATGCATGCTGAGGTTATCCAACCATCACCGAATACCAACAGACAAACCAATAATTAGAGCAATTATGGCAACCAACACCACTGACACAATGATAATTATCCACATTTTCTGTCAAAAAACAAGGTATTGTTAATATTAAGCACATTCAGACATGCATTTATTTTCAGTTCTTTTAAACAGGTTTTAGATCCACAAGCACTTTTATTAAAGTCTGCAGTATTTCCAAGTTGAGATAAATTTATCTGTATAGTCCTGCATAAGAACAAACATTTTTAAACAGTGTTTACATGTAAACTAGTGTGATAATGTCTATACAGTCATCATTTACAAACATATTAAACGGGCTCTTTGACACTTCTTAAACAATCTTTTGTAAATATAACAGCTGTGTTCTCTCTATGTAGATATCTATCTATGGAAAGATGCACTGCTCCCTCAAATCCAGCTCACCTAAAAAAAAAACCTCACAAAACTGCACAGCTTCTCAAAAGGAGAAATGATAATGTAAAAACAAACTAATTAGTTTGATTTCAGAATATATTATTTGGTGTCTGATGAGAAGGAAGATACCAGAACCAAAAAAAGTGCCATGGAAAACACCTGAATGTTACTCTGAACTCAAGTCCTGCACAATTCAGTGTTGTGGTAAAATGTCACTCCCTTTCCAGAGGGAAGATCCTCCTAATTCATCTGTAAAATGACTAATTACAGACAGAATTCTAAAACAGCCTGCTTCACCAAACCACTTATTTTTCCTGTTAACATGGAGGTTTTATACCTGTAAATCCAGGTAAGTTTGCAAACGATAAAAAGATCCAAAAACTTTGAAGCTTATTTAGAATCTGAATAATTTGAAGTATTGTGGTAGTTGATAAGGAAAAAAACCCGTGAATTTATCTATTGGAATAATATATTAATTCTTCTTTTGGGGTTTTTTACACTATGACAGGTTTTTGAGTGGAAAATTGTGAACACACTTAGCTGTGCATGAATTGCTTATCTGTTTTCACAGTACAAGAAGATACTGGTAATATGATTTTTTAATATGAGCTCTGATGAATTTGTTCACATTGGAAATGTTTTGATTTCTTCCAGTTTGAGGTGTTTGTTTGCTTGTAAAATCCTTTGTTAAGTCTTCTTCTGCAATATACTAACTCATAACAACATTTTCTAATCTCATTTTAAAGAGCACAACTGCAAACAAGGAAAATTCATGTATTAATTCTACCTTGAAGGAGTGAATACAGCAACAAAAATTCAGCTAAAACTGAAGGTCACTTCATCCTGTGCTAAGTTAAAACACTGACTAGAACAATTAAGAAAGACAACATACCCTCCGTGCTTTGCTTTGATATTTAACTGCCTTTTTTGTCTCTTCTTTTGCATGTTCCACATAATCTGTTGCATTCATCACGTTCTTCTCTATGTTGTTGATCATTTCACCCTTAAAATGAAATGGTGAAGGTCTGTTATTGGAATCTGTGGATCCTTTGATGGAAGGAGGAGAAGCAGCTATAAAACATCAGTTACTTTCAGCAAGGGAATGAAGCGCGTTTTGGTGGGTGATGTTTTCTCTGCTTTCATGTGCAAAGGGAAAAGGGAATGAGAAGCAAGAACTCACAGTTCTCACCAGACAAGGGACATTCATGGGCAGGGCAGGAATATTCCCTTTTGCAGGAATAATACTGGACAGCTGAAAACACACCTTTGTATGTTTTAACAGCCCCAACTAAAAGTGACGCACTAAAGAGATGAGAAATCCCTGACGTGTCTGGAAGTGGGGAAGGATGTTGAGTATTTTAACACAAGGTTCAAGAGTTCTCCAAGGAAACACACACATCTGAGTTCCTCAGGATGGAGGGGTGGCAATACATCACAAATTCAAATTAATTACGGTGAATGAAATCTGACGATGAAATGGAGGATTGGTGGAAAATGACAGTGAAGTCTGTTACCTGTGTTCCTGTCCATCAGAAGAAATTATCAGCAGCAGTAAACAGCAAAGCATTAAAGAATGATGCACAAGTAACTTTTGGTTATTTCTAATTCAAAAGAAAACTGCTACCAATTTCTCTTGGCTGTATATGTAATATCAAAGCAACACAAGGACTTGTAGAGCAAAACCCAATTAAAAAAATAGCCCTTTTCAGGAAAGTTTATTTCCTAACATTATTCTTTTCACTTTCCTGAATGAGTCAAACAATTTTAAGAGCAGAAATTAAAAATATTTTTGCTGGGTAATTGGTATGTAAAGACCACAAACAGAACAAATTTATATACATGTCAAGACAAAGTTTAATGAATATCAGAGATGACCTGAAGGACTTGTCAAGCCCTTCACATTCATGTTAGTCCCAGCAGTCATTGTAGCTCTGTATTAAGTGCTTGCTAACACACATGTTATTGTACCACAGTAGTTCTTTACCATGTCTGAAAATCCTCAATTCCCAAAGTGTTAGCCAACATTCCAGGAGAGAGTTATTCTCACTTAAACATGCACAAAAACGTTCAAGCATATTGCAATTAAACATGTTGAAGAAAGTGTTACATATACTAACTGAAAGGAAAGTCTGTGGTCAGTTATTGAAAGCATATCCTACAAGCACAGAGATGGTAAGCTTCTTTAAAACAAAACAAAAACCCTCCAGTGATTAACTTTTATATATTCTAATCACAGCCAAAACCACTCTAAGTCTGCACTATCTGAATATAAGCAACTGCTTCTGCACATTGCAAAGAGGAAGATTGAGGGGAAAAAAAGCCACCACTTATGTAAATGTGTTTGAATTGGTTCATTTACCTGAGTCTCAACAAACATTGCCATGTCCATAAACATTTCATGAAGTTCCTTTATGCTGGATTCCAGTTTCATAATATCCTTGTGACGGGACTCGATCTCATTCAGAGCTTGCCTGGTTATCTGAGAGTCTGATATGATCTTTGGGAGGATGGACAAAGATAAGGACAGAAGTGAGGACTTGCTGACACACTCCTGAAGAGCAGGAGCAGGAGAATAGAGGAGAGACACAGCTGGAGCAGGAATACATACATCAGAAGTGAAAATGGAAGGATTACCACTCTCTAACATTTCTTCCAGTTCCTCATCAGTCGTGGTCTTTCCAGCTAGGATAAAAACAACAGTACTTCACATCACTGGTTCAGTCTGGAACACGACATTTTACCATCCCAGAAGGATGACAATTCAAAGACAATTCTTGTGTTGAGCATTTTGCAGGATAAAACATTGTGCTGTTCACACCCCACCACTGTGTGAGCAATAAAATCTTTGCACAAATTTGATTTTCCCAACACAGGATTCCATCCGTATTCCACACAGAGAAGATGATAACCCACAGTGTACCTTCTGCTTTTCACAGTACAAGTAACCATTCATGTAATTTATTACTGCATGTTTAGGCAAACTGAATCCTATTATCACACTGGAACCACAAACACAAGTGTTATGAGCTACACAACACATTTAAGTGATTTGTATTGTGCAGTTTTAACAATTCCATATCAAATCCCTGTTCTTCCAATGTAAAATAAGCTGAATATCTGTACCAACTTATATAATTCTGTCCTGTCAGGAGAAAGCTACAGTTTGAGTATTACTTTCTGATGTTAATACCCAAGAATGCTGCAAAATCTGCTTTACAATTTTTAGTGCTTAAGAAAAGCTGAAGGCTCTAATTGGGTCATAACAACTTCAACTTAAAAGAACATGTCCTGAGGTATTAGTGTCCCTCCCATCAAACATATAGCAAAGAACAACTTAACTTGCCTAATAAACTTTACTGAAATGCTGAATTGGACCATTAGCACGAGAGGCCAATGACCAATTTGAGAAACACATGAAAAGCAGAGTCTTCTTCTAATTTGCCAATTGCTGTTTGCATTCCCTATTTCAGCAGTGTACATATTTGCTTCTACAGGAGACACTAAAAAGGGCCAAGTTTAGGTACAAGATGAAACAGAGATTTTTAGACACCTTCTAAAGTAGATGCTTCCAAGGTAGATGCAGAGTTCAGATGCTCAGGAAGCTTTCTAAATAATCATCATAATAATCAACATGCCATGAGTCAGGCAACAAATGATCAGAGCACATAAAACAGCAGCACTGATTTCATGCCAGATGAATTTAACAAGTGTCCTTGTAGACAAAAATGGCATCACATAAAAGGAGATATCCTGTTAAGCATGTTAATTTTGGAATGGCTTTTAATAACACTTGCTGTTTCAGAATGCAGCTTTTCTTAATGCTTCATTTAAAGTTGCAACATTGGAAATAAATGAAGGAAAGGAAAAAGATAATTTTTTGAATAGTTTTTACAATTTAGTGAGTTTTCTCTATTTTCTGTGCAGCTGTTTTGAAGAGTAACATCGAGTTTATGCCATACACTAAAACTGTTTCTTCTCTCTCACATGCTCCCAAATGATGTCCATCTTTAAATAACAAGAAACAAGAGAGGTACTAAGAACACACTATTTTAGTTTTTTAAGAAAAGCATATTCAGGTCACTTACTGATCTCCAACTGCCTCTGTATCCGACCTTTGCTGCGTTCCCGAAAGAGCGTCTGGGTCTCGTTGTATTCCGTCATCACCTCCACAAACTTGTGAGCCAACACAGAGTGCTGGGATGGAGGAGTTCAAAAGTGGAACAGAAACGTTTTTTGAGCTTTTTGATCCAGCAAATAGTACTGCACAACAACTCACAGTGGTATTTACATCCTCCCAGAACAGAGAGTGAAGTTCTGAGATTGTTTCAGCAGAGTTAAAGTCATTCTCCAAAAGTTACTCCTAAAATCCTTCTGTTTTCTTTAGGCTCAAGTTCTCCTACCTGTGTTTTCCTGATCCTGAGATCCACTGATGTCCGATTGGCATTTTCACCCTGGTCAAAACTTTGTTCAATAGCTGAGAACAAGACAAGAATGCTCTGAGTCCATATTCAGTTATTTAACAGTGTAGCTCAATTACTTTGTAAATACTATTACTACTTTTTACATAGACAAGTTCTCTACATGAATAACATTTCGGGGGTGGCAGTGGGATATATAAAATTTTTAAATAATTTTGATATTGGTACAGACCTTTAAACACAGTAACTGCTTCAATAGTTCAAATAGTTCAAATAATCTTAACAGAGTCACACCACAATTATGCTGGAAAAATTTTAAAAGGTTTAGCAAAATGGGCTTTAAACAATAAACACCTCACCTCAGTATTTCTGGGAGGACAAAACCAGAGTAATTGTAATCTAATAACTTTGAAACTCTCTGTATTTCAGAACTCTTGCTAAACAGGTAAGACATACTCACAGGGGAAATCCACAGCAAAATTAACTGGTCTGAATATAAAATACAGTAAGTGCTCTGGGGCAATTCCCTGTGACATTTATGTCATGGAGACTGTCTTTTTGCCCTTAATCTTATTCCAAAACACCAAAAAAGGCATTTGATTTGTAGAATACATTTCTAGACAGAGAAATCATTGCAAGTGACAGCAGTTTTATCTGTCCTCACAACTTACCCTTTAGCCTGGCCCGGATTTTGTTAGCAATCTTCTTTATTTCCTCATTTAATTCTTCAAGTTCTTCCTTTGTTCCTTTAAAAAACAGCAATTTTTTTGAACTGTTTATGATTGATAATAGTAAGTCAGCAACCATTTACAACTCTACCTTGCAACCTCACAATTGTATTCAGAATAACCATGCAGAGGTGAAGTTTATCATACTCTTAAGTACTTTAAATACCATTTTTATAACAGCATACTGTCAGGTTCCTGCTTCTTGTGACAGGCTTATACTTGGAAAATGTTATTACCAACTCATCAACTAAACCAGATGGTAAAATATTCCACAGTTTCTCTTAAGTTTATCATGTATTCATTGCTTTTACACTTAAGATAACTGTACCATGCCTGACCTATATGTTTTGAAGGATTCTATATAGAGCATTCATGAAGAACTTAACTAAATCTGTTACTGGCTTTACTGAAGACACCAGAATCACAAGAACATACATTACTTACAAGAGCTGTCATGTTCCTACACAGTTCAGATGCATTATTGAGCATAATTTTTAGCACAAACACAAGCTGACAAATGAGCTGAGACCATGGACTGTAAACATTTAGCTGAACCCTTATTAAGCCTGAGATTCATTAACTGTACACAACTGTGAAGACAAAAAGCAGCCTCTAAAATCACTTGTAAGAACACAAAAACCCACCCATAAACAGAGAAAATAGGGGGACAATTAAGAACTAACACCCAAAGTTCAGTTTTCATCAACAAGATAAATGTCAAGCCAGCATTGCAACACTAAGAAAAATCTCTCAGCATCTTCTCTTCCCTTTTCTCTGAGCCCTGGAGTTCACAGGGGTGGAGAACACAGAAGGTTTCATGTTCCTGGGTAAGTTCCCTAAACTTTTGAGTTCTCTGATCAGAAAGCACAACTTCATTTCCAGCTTTGAGGTTGAAGCCTCTAAAAATAGGGCTCCTTACAGGAACCTTTAACTGTGGCCTTGTCCCTGCTGAGGAATAAAGAGAGGAAAAGAATAAAGCTCTACAGCACAAACTTCAGGGGACAACTTCCACATTTCCACAAACACAAGAAATGGAAGTGGCCTTTAAGTTTCTGAAGACAAAATCAATTGCAAGATACCATAATTAAACTGAGTTTCGATCTAGAAAAAGTTTGGATGATGCAACAAATATTCTGAAAATGCAGTTTTTCAAATGAGACTTAAAAAAGGTAAAAATAAGCAAATGAAAGTATTAATTCAATATTAAAGATGGGCATAGTTACTTAAATAGGGTTACGTTTTGCATTCTGAACACCTGCAGTTCTATTCCTATAAACAGATAAACAGTATTTCAGAATATCCAGCCACACACACATGAAATCTTAAAAATTGTTACTCACTTCCTTCAGGATTTGGTGCTGACAGGATAATGCTGTGCTGCTTCTTCACTTCTTCCACATTTTGTGCTATTTTTGCTATATTATTTCTAATTTCCTCAACCTGGAGGAAGAGAAATACAGCAGTGAACACATTCGAATAAATCAGGGCAACATTTTTTTAAACAAAAAATAATTGGTAGTAAAAATCATAAATTATTTCATTGCAACATTTCTGAGGACATGACAGAAATCCCAGTAGAAATGTTGACATTTAAAAAGCTTGTAATTTTTCTTTTTAATAAAAAATGTAACTCTTTAATAGCAAATATATTCTGTGTGGCCATAAATTTCAGTGCTAATCTTCTTAATAAAAATATTTTTAAATTCTATTAGCAAACTCCTTGTCAATAAGAGTTAAAATCATTTCTCTGCAATAAAGACAGAAAACACCCTGAAATAAGTAAGATAAAGTGTTACCAACATTTGATTTGACAAACCATTACAAACCATACTGGGGGGTATGTGTAGAAGGAAATTGTTAAACCTAATTACAGAAATGAAAAGGCACAGAGAGAAAAGACTAAATCTTTAATGCATAATAAAAATTGTAACTTTACCTGCTGGAAAAAGTCATCCATGAAATGGTCTTTTTCAATAATAACTGTCTCCCCATCTTCATTTCCTTTATACTGTAAGAGACAACAAAACAAATTGATGAAATAAAACTCCAGTGCTGTTCTGAACCAACTACAACTTGTGCCACATTGCTACACAAATGCACACCCATTTTTTTTCAGTAGCCTGCAAAGTCAAAAAGGTTTTCCTTTGCTGCAGAATGTCATAAAAAACAAATAAAAGAGGCCACAGAAAGTCATCTGAGTACTACAGAGTTGTGAAAGAAATACAGAGAGAGGTGCTGAGAGCTGCCTTGTGATGTAATAACTAAACATCTGATGACAGCCAGAGCAAAAAGCCATCACCAACTCACTACTTTTGCCCTGAGGTGTTTTCAAGGCTGCCATTCCACACCAATTTAGACATAATTAGGCTACACTAAACTATAAATGCATTGCATAATTGATAAAGCCTCAGCACAGCAGCTGACAGGCTCTCCCACACCCCCAGGGCACAAAGCCCAACAGCTCCCACATCACACCTCCCAAACCAGCCCAGCCCAGTGGAATCCAGGGATTTTAAGAGTAATGGAGATTCCATTTGTATCACAGGAAAACAGAGAATTAACATGCATCACAAAAAGGCAAAGAGCTCCAGCTCTGCCTTCTCCAGGTCCCTGTGCTGAGCACAGATGTTTGAACATGCAGTCAGTGGGGGATCAGTTAGAAAAAACCAAACTACAAGACAGGTATCATTAAGGGATTTTCATGTCCAAGACACCTTTCTAAGAACAAGGTCCTCTGCCTTTGACCTTGTAACACCCACTCTCTGCTCCTAACCTCTGATCCTATTACCCTTTGGTTCTGGTTTTATTAAATTAGGTGAGATATATACTGTCTGTGTGACAGTTCTGCCATTTAATCCAATGTCAAACACTGATATTATCTAATAAAGGAAGTTATACTCAATTAGGATTTATGCATCAAAACATAAGAGTGCCCCAAATCTTCAAGGAAAGTTACTATACTTTGTGACAGTTCCTTTCCTGCAAATTCAGGGAGTGCATAAAACCCTCTGGCAATATGTTTGTCAGAAATCATCTGGATTTTATACTAAGGGAAAACAAGAATGCCCCAAGTGAAATACAGAAATGAAGCTGTCATTGCTCTCCTGAACCACCCTCCAACCACTCCCAGTGCTGTGTGTCACTAAAGACTTTGGGGAAATGATCACTAGAACTCAGATTATCTGTCCTTAGAGATTGTAATCAATCAACAGTCTTGCACAAATAAGGAAGGAAGTCTGTGCCCAAATGAAGTCACCCAACTTTTTACCACTCCAGAGACTGCACTGCTACTAAGCTACCAGTTTTAAGTCAATATTTAAGAATGAGCTAGGCTTTAAAGACATTTAATTTCATTATCTATGCAAAAGAACACTATTTATATTTACTGAGCAAAAAGTAATGAATTAAAAATAATGAAAACAGCATCAGCTAAGAGATCTGACGTGTCAGCTTTTAGTTTGATCAGATCTTATCAAAACATTTAACACCTGAGTGAATCCTAAACAATTGAAAGCTACAAAACTCTGCCTCAGAAGTCCTGTCTGGAGATGCTCCATGGTGATCACCTAGCCCATTGTCAATGCCACGTGGATTTCACTTTCACATTTCACGTTGCAGTGACATCACTGACAGATCAATTTGCTTCCTACAATTTGTGGAAGGATTTATGGGCAGCCTGCTTCAAACATCAGCACTTGAGACACCTGATGAGTTTGTCAGCCTCTGTTCTCTATGTTCTTAAATCATCTCTTACCTAAAATACAGTTTGTTTGCTAACTCTTCACTGAAGTGATGTGCTCTTTTGACAGGCACACAACTCAACCAAGGACTCCTTTTTATCACTGAGTTTAGCAGAAACATATTGCTTCCTCTAGACCTCACCTCCCCAGTACAAGCAGTATCACAAAAAACTGATAAAAAGTTTCACTCAATGCCAAGAGCAATCTAATAAAGTCTGTTTGCAGCTCATACCTTGACCTTGGGACTGAAGGTCTGGAACATACAACTCCATAAACTCCACAGACCTATAAAACAGATCAAGTTCCTCACGAGTTGTTTTGGCTGGGACAGAGTTAATTTTCTTCAGAGTAACTGGTGTGGGCTGTGTTTTGGATTTGTGCTGGAAACAGAGTTGATAACACAGGGATGTTTCTGTTACTGCTAAGCTTACACAGGGTCGAGGCCTTTTCTGCTCCTCACCCACCTGTGAAGCCCGGGAGGCACAAGAAGCTGGGAGGGGACACAGGCAGGACAGCCGTCCCCAAGTGACCCAGGGGACATTCCAGACCATATGGAACATGCTCAGTGTTAAAGCCAGGGAAAGAGGAAGGAAGGAATGGTCTAAGACCCCATTACATGTGACAGAGCTCTGCTTTCCTGGGGATGGCTGAACACCTGCCCATCCACTGGAAGTGGGGAATGAATTCCTCGTTTTCCTTTGCTTGTGTGCAGCTTTTGCTCTACCTATCAAACTGTGCTTATCTCAACCCAGGAATTTTGCCCCTGTTGCAATTCTGACCCCCATCCCAGCGGGATGAGCGAGGGAGAGGCCGAGGGAGCTGCTCCAGGTGCCAGCTGGGGTCAAACCACAGCATCGGTTCATGTGACAGAATCCACATATTCACACACTATCATTTCTCAGCTCCAAGAA
The DNA here is from genome assembly GCA_035041135.1 of Platyrinchus mystaceus. Classification (NCBI taxonomy): domain Eukaryota; kingdom Metazoa; phylum Chordata; class Aves; order Passeriformes; family Tyrannidae; genus Platyrinchus; species Platyrinchus mystaceus. The sequence goes on from JAWWLV010000038.1 coordinate 13,718,442, forward strand.
GTTGTCCTGAAAATTTTATCCCTTCCAATACCTCACAGAATTGCAGAAATAAGTCTAGCTGGAGCTGCCTTAATAATTACTGACCTTTGAAACTGAAAACAGCTTTTGACTGAAAAACGTGACTATTACTTGCCCTTGAAATTCAAGGTTAGTTCTTTCTCAGCCCAGATCACGTGTATTCCTCTGGCAGGCTGCAAGGATAATAAATGCCCATTATCCCAATGAACCAGGCCAAGGAGCACCTTACAGAGCTTCTCCTCACAGCATCAGTGTGTGCAGAAATTGTTTCATATCAGAGCAGCCAAGGAGGGCTCACAGAGGGCCCAGGAGAGCTGTCAGGCAGCTTTGGCAGGTCAATCATTAACGTGCATTTAGCAGCATTATTGTACAACCAGAGAAACATCCTATGGTAATCATCTACAATAAATTGCTTCCCACTGTTAGGACATGGAAGGCACACAGATCATCTTCAGGAAATCCCATGTTTGAACAAAGTCTCACATAAGAGGCTGACTCGGGGAAAAAGGACACAGTCATGTTTTCCTCCTTCTGGAAAGGTTCGTTTCGCATTTGTTTCCAGGCCACCCAATTCTAACAATTTTAACTCCTGTGACTTTGTTTTTCACTCGTTCCTAAACAGTTTTGGGGGCACCAAGTGAATGTCCAAGAAATAGTTTAGGGAAAAATCAATGCAGTTCTGTTGAAGTTATAGGTCCTAGTTTAAAAAAGCTATCATAGCTATGTACTAGTCTTTTTTTCCTTCCCTAAATATCTACTATAAATCACTGCTGAAAACAGTGTATTGGATCAGAGAGAACCTTTTAATCTTACACTTATTTGTGCTCAAAATAACTCAAACCAGTCAGGGATTTGATCAATTCTCCAAGCAATTGTATTAAATGACAACTCAAGCAGCTGCAAGACGTTCATTTTGGCCCGCTCGGAATGATTTAGAAATGACATTAAAATAATCTCCTAAAGTTGGACAAATACAATTATGTTTGCTATCCTCTGACAAAGCATGTACTTTACAAAACTCCTTCTAGCTAAGAAATCAAGAGGAAGCAACATTATCTGAAGGCTACATAATCTGCATGGCCTCAACAATTTCCTTCTCCAGCAACTGCTTTAGCACTGCTCACCTCCCTAAATATAGCGTATTAAAAATATCAACATGTTAACTTCATGTTAATGAACCACAAACACTGACAGGTGACATTTCTCCCTCTTCTTTATAAAGGGAAATCTGGGAAAAACTTAAAACTTTTAATGACAAAACACTTTGCTTGCTGTCCAAAAAAAACCCCATCAGGAGCACACAAACAAACACACGTTAAATTAACGTTTCTGCTAAAGGGAATGCTGTGCTCAGTTAAAACAGGTCAGTGTAGACTGACCACAGCACTGGGATCTCTTAAACTACCTGTTGGGGGAAATGGAGTGGATGGAACTCACAGGTAAGGCATGACCAAAGCAACACCCAATGAAATCCTTATATTAAGGGAAAGGGGCAAGGCATGGTTATTCCTGAAGATTTTGCAGGTCTAGGCTTGTTTGAAAACCACAATGTCTACGTTCTACCCTTCACTGTTTCATTTAGCCAAGTAAAACACAATGAAACTACGCTGAGCAAACTCAAACTGTGTGGAAAACAGGCAAATAAATGTTAATACATTATTTCTGACCATAGTGTTTAAAGCTGCTTGCTGCAGCAGATAAACCAGCAGTTTGCTGCAGTGGTTTTCAAACCAAATGTCAAATACTAAAGCTGTCTTAAAACCTGTATGTACAGTTGCTTTAAACACTTCTAACAATCTCAGTGAGGGGGAGCATCAGGGTGTGGGGTTGATTTTTTTTAATTAAAAGCCCACACAACAGATCACTACTGCTTCCCCTCAGCCAGAATTAAGTGTAGGGGTTATAAATTAAAAACCGAATTTGGATCACCATTTGTTGCTTCCTCTATCAGGAAGGTAGTGCATCATCACTGAAATCTGGCACACATTCCTACAGCCTGGACTGTTTAGAAAGAGGAGAAGGGAATGAGGGTACCTGAAAGAAATGACACTATTGTTTTTTGGCATGACTCCAAAACATCATTCCTGGTAGAGACACCGTAATTTAATCGCGCTAAAACTTTTCAGATGCTAATTCATCCTTTCGGGAGGGGAAAACAAAGAGACTGGTAATTCCATCACTACAGACGGGGCTTCCAAAATTAATTTTGGGATCCAGAAGATACGACGTTACTCTTTAAGGTGAACGAGCCTCAGATGCAGCTCAACACACGCCGACTTCTACGTGTATGTGGAGTCCTGGAACTATCACAGGAACTCCTGTGTGTTCTCCATTTCCACTTCTTTTCAGGAAAGGGAAAAAAAAAAAAAAAAAAGCCAAATATCCTTTTATTTTACCCAGGCCATATCCTGTTGCAGGCAGACCGACGATACCTCCGCCTCACACTCAACTCTCCCTTCTTTTTTTAGGATACTGTTTCCAAAGCACAAATAAGGGAAAGGAAAAGCGCGTATAAACACGGCCAGCTACCATTTTGTAAATAAACGCTGCAGAGAGCTCCACTGACGCACCAGGGCCGAGCAGCTCCCGGGGGGGACAGACAGACAGACCCACCCCGCGGCCCGACAGCACAGCGACCGCGGGGTTTATCGGCTGGAAAAACAACCGCAGAAGGGATGGCGGAGGCAGCCGGGGCCCTCCCAGCCCACAGGGACCGGCGGATCGTGCAAAGCCCTCCCCGCCCTGCCCGTTACCTCGGGCGGCCGCTGCGGCGTCCACCCCCCCCCCCCCCTTCCTTCCATCCCCCCAAACCCTCCCCGCGCTGCCCTCCCCGCACCTCTGCCAGGTCCGCCAGCCGGTCCTTCATCCCCGCGGCTTCCTGCGGTTCCTGGGGCCGCTCCCGCCGCGCCCGGGGCCGCCCCGTTCGCCCCCCAGCCCGCCCTCCGCCCTCCGCCACAGCCACCGCCCCCTCAGCGCCGCGCCCGCCCCGCGCATGCGGGCTGTGCGGGCGGGCGCGGCAGCCATTCCCCGGGGAGGGGATGGATGGAGCGCGGGTGCCGTGAGGGGCGGCTGAGGGAGCGGGGGGGGCTCAGCCCGGAGAGGGGGAGGC
>JAWWLV010000038.1:13723605-13747083 GCA_035041135.1 Platyrinchus mystaceus
AACTTGGTATTTATGGACATATGCAAAACTATGATGTTCTTTGAAAGTCAGTTTTCAAAGAACTTCGTTCCACTGAAGATTGAAGAGAGTTTTGAGAGCTTAGAGAACTATTCTAAATCCAGAGCTTAAAGAACAACTTTTGCTTTCATTTCTGTGCTCTCTAGTGAAAGCAGATCAGTTTATATGAAGAATGGAAAATAATGGTCACAAGGTGCTTTTAAGGAAAGCCCGTTTGACCACAGCCCTTTTTACCTGAAAGCTCTTCAGTTAAATTCTCCTGCTGTTACAAACCATGTTATTAAACCACGCTGGAGGCGGTTTAGTAGTTTTTCTAAGTAACTGCATGTCATTTTTGAACTTTGTCTGCAGAGAGAGCATCACCAGCTGAGAGCAACACCTCCTGGTGTGATTTTGGTGATTGAACAGGGAGGACTCTGCGTTCCCTGAGCAGTTCCTTGTTTAATCTGGAGAAGGCTCAGGGGGGACTTTATCACTCCCTTAAACTTGTGAAAGGTGGTTGTAGTGAGGCGTCCGTCTCTTCTACCATTCCCTGTTCCACCTTCCTCCCTCCTGATACATCGCTGTGCCCTGTGAAACTTGCCACACTTGATGCCAAGTGCGGTGTGTTTGGTTTTACAGAGGAGAACCTCATGGAACCTGGCCATGGGCTCGCTGGATTCTTAAAAAGTTCTGCTCGCTCATCACTCGGTAGGAGCGGGAAGGTTCAAAGATCAAGCACAGCGAGAGGACAAGAGGAAATGGCCTCAAGCTGAGACAGGGGAGATTTGGATTTAATATTAGAAAAAAATTCAATTATATATATTGGAAAAAGCGCAGAAATTAGAAAAAAAATAGAAAAAATCCTGTTGGGACAGACAGCCCTCATGGCCGCGGCCCTTCCCCTCACTGCCTCCCTCCCTCCCGCGCGCCGCGCACCACGTGACGCCCGGCCCCGCCCCCGCCCGCGGCCGCGCGGCGTCGCCGTCCGGGTATTTGAACGGCGCTTCCGCCATTTTCCCTGTGCCGGGCACGGAGCGACGGACGGGGGGAGACGCCTCGGCAGAGGTACCGGCACCGCCACCGCCGGGCCCCGCTCCCGAAAAAACCTGACCGCTCCCAGAAAGCGCCGCTGCCGGGGAGGGAGGCGGGAGGGGGGGGGGATGGCCGCCGTTAGCCCGCGGCGGGGATGGGCCGGGCGGCGGGGACGCTGCACCTGAGGGGAACGCTGCGGCGCCCGCGGCGTGCGGCGGCTTTTTTGCCGCTCCTCGGTGTGGAAGGGCCGCGGCTCCGTCCCGGAGAGAAAAGGGCGGGCGGGCGGAGTGTGACGGGGAGGCGAGCGGGGTTGGGGGGGAGGCGGCGGCGGCGCTGCTCAGTCATGGTGGCTCATGGCGGGGAGCGCGCCCGGGGCGGGCGGGCGGCAGCGAGGGAGGGAAGGGAGGGAGGCCCGTCCGGGGCGGACCCCGCAGCGCTCGCCGCGGCTCTCCCGCTGCGGAGCGGGATGCCCGGTGCTGGGAGGACTCCAGAGCCGGAGCCGCGGCCGTGGGCCCAGCCGCCCCTTCTCGGAGGCCGCGGCTCGGCCTGGCCTGGCCTGGCTGTGGCCCGGGAGCCGCGGGGCGCCGGGGGCGGGCGGGAGGAGGAGGAGGAGGAGGCGGCGCGGCCGCCATTGCCGCGCGCGGTCCCGCCGCACGCGGGCGGGCGGCGCTTCCCGCCCGGGGGAAGCCGGGCCGGGAACACGCGGGGATGGCGGATCGGGGAAGGCCGGTTGGGAGAGCTGGAAAACGGCCCCTTTCCTTCCTTCCTTCCTCCCTTCTTTCCGGCCGGGCCCCGCCGTGAGCTCAGCGCTGCCATTTCCCCCGCAGACCCAGCATGGCCGCCCAAGGAGAGCCCCAAGTGCAGTTTAAGGTAAGGAGGGGTGTGTGTGGTTCGCGGGTTGGGTTCTTTCTTTCTCCTTCACGAGCCACTCTCCGGTGCCGACGTGGACGGTAGGTTTGGTTTTGAAGGGCTGGGCTTTCCTTAATGGTGAGTTGTGGCATTGTAGTACTGCATTCGGCTTGTGCAAAAAGGGTCTGTTGCGCTGTGTCAGTCTGATGGCGTTTGTAGTTTGGTGTAATAAATCTTAATGAATCTTTGCCTGTACAATGATTTTTAAATTTCAGCAGCAAGCTTCACTGCAAAAAGTGCTTGGGGTGAATTAGAATAGTCTACTTTCTGTTCTGTACTAATTGATCAGGGAAGAAAAATTAGTGTTCCAGAAGTTCTGAAGACTGCTTCATGAAGGTATTTGCTACAATTCTTGGCTGGAGAATTCCAGTTGTAAATGGTGCAGATGTTGGTGGGTTGCTGTGGGGGGTTTTTTTAAGATTTTTTATTTTTTTTTTAATTATAAGGTAGTGGGTTTCTCCAGTAGGTGTTTAAATTGTCGCCTCTCTAAATCTGGTCACATTCAAATTGAAAGCTCCGAATATCATTCAGTCACTTCCAGTAGTTTAGTAGAACTGTATTCACAGTGCATTGTAGTTTTCACCTACAGGGACTTAAGTAAGACTGACTAGAGCTTTGCAGCATGAAGGGCTTAACAAATTGGTTCCCAGTACAGGAATTTGCTTCATGGGAATTCAGCCTTTTGTTTTTATGGCTGTGTAGTTCTAAGGCCTTTGTAGTAATTATTAGCATTTATGCTAAAATGACTGATAAATGTCTCAAAGTGTATTATTGCTCTGACTTCTTTCCTTTATCTACCAACAGCTTGTCCTGGTTGGTGATGGTGGCACTGGTAAAACAACATTTGTAAAGCGTCATTTGACTGGTGAATTTGAAAAGAAGTATGTAGGTATGTGTGAGGAAACATTTGAGATCTGATGTGGCACAGACAGAAGTGCAGTCCATGACTTGCTAAATGCACTGCTTTTTGTTATTTCCACAGCAACACTGGGTGTTGAAGTTCATCCCCTGGTGTTCCATACCAACAGAGGCCCTATTAAATTTAATGTATGGGACACAGCTGGGCAGGAGAAGTTTGGTGGCCTGCGTGATGGCTACTACATCCAAGGTAAGATGTGTGTTTGTGTGGGATTGTTCTCTCCCTCTTACAGTTCAGTCCTTCATTCTGTTCATGTTGGCCACTCTGGAAGCTGTCAGTGTGCCTTGCACTGAGGGGCTGGGTTAGGAGTCTTCACATTCTTGAGGTAACTGAGATAACTTTTTTTGGAAGGCAGCTCGAGTGAACGTGTGTTTCAGTGTGCTGTTGTGGGCTTTGGTGTTAATGAAAGTGATGCACCTTTAGTGACTGGATATTGCTGATGCAGTTTGGTGGTCAAGAGGTGAAAGTGTTGAAGTTGAAACTTCTGTTAGTACAGATTTATGTCTGTATTGCTGTACTGTGCTGAGGAAAAGACTTGGAACACAGAAACTGCATGACTTTAGATACAGTGAGGAAGTTAAACACCTTCATGCCAGAATTTACTTTCTAAACAAGTATGATAGCATTCCTTACTTCTGCTTGGCAGAGATTTGTTCTGTGTGTACTTCACTCACCTGCATATATTTAAAATTTTTATAAGGTATTATTAGAGTTTGACATTGCTTTTCCTTTTTAAGTATCAGGATGAAGTCAAGCCCCCATGTTCTTTGAGAAACTGCTCTGGACAAGGGCATCCTGAGATGTGGACCACAAGCTCTCAAACTACCTCAAAGCCTCATTAGGTGGTCTTAAATTAGTTAAAAAGGTGTTGACTAATTTCTGCCGAATACTTGTGTAAATCCAAGTTCTCATGTTCCTCAGGAGTGTGGCTGAGTTGGTAAAACCTGCTGGGGTGTGAGGTGACATGATCCTGGGCCAAATTCTGTGGACTTGGGCATTGAACTCGTTAACAGAACGCTTGGGCTGTCAGGACTGTGACACAGAGGGAAAAAATAATGCAGATGCTTAATCCCAATGTGGGATCTCTGAGGGTACCTCTTTGTCCCACTGTGTAAGGTGATTCCTGCTGATGTAACTGGACTGTTGTTCTCTTGCAGCTCAGTGTGCCATCATAATGTTTGATGTAACATCAAGAGTTACTTACAAGAATGTACCGAATTGGCACAGAGATCTGGTACGAGTATGTGAAAATATCCCTATAGTGTTGTGTGGCAACAAAGTGGATATTAAGGACAGAAAAGTCAAGGCAAAATCCATTGTCTTCCATAGGAAGAAGAATCTCCAGGTAGGTTGGCATGAGGTTGTAGGAACCAGATTGGTTGGGTCTGTTGAGTGCAGTTGGGTTCTAGACAGTAATCGAGTGCTCTGCCTTTGTCACTACAGGCAGCTTCACATCTGTTGGCTGTTTGAACCAAACCTCAGGAAAAGGGGAAATGATGGTGTTAAAGATGATCATCACTGGCCTTGAGCAGGAGCTGTGATGTTCTTAAAGAGCTTGTGTGCAATTGGCTTTCACTGCTCAGAATCTCATCTGATGACAGAAGGGAGACTGAAGTAGATCAAGTCACAGGAAAAAGAGGCACTTTTGCCTCCTGAAGGTTCCATCTTTTAAAAGATGCAATGCCTTTTAGTTACCAGTTTCTGCCTGAAACTGTTTCTAGACACTTAGATCATACTGTTTATGGAAGTGCAAACAGAAGTCATGCAGTCAAAAAAAGTAAGGTAAAAGTAGAGTTGACTTATGTGTGTGTTAATCTTGGTATGCCCTAAATATTAGTCAGAGGGGTTTCTTAGTAATGTGTATGTACTTTTTTCCAGTATTATGACATTTCAGCTAAGAGTAACTACAACTTTGAGAAGCCTTTCCTGTGGCTTGCTAGAAAGCTAATTGGAGATCCTAACTTGGAGTTTGTGGCCATGCCTGCGCTCGCACCACCTGAAGTTGTCATGGACCCAGCACTGGCAGCACAGTATGAGCAAGACTTACAGGTCAGTGAGAAAGGGCACAGAAGTAGAACTATTGCCTGATAATTGGTGATCAGACTCACAGGGCAAAGACCTGAAGAACAGTTCTTAAGTGTAAGTTCTCTTTGTTCCAGATTGCTCAGACCACTGCACTGCCAGATGAAGATGATGACCTGTGAGGGATGAAGCTGGAGCCCAGCGTCAGAAGTCTAGTTTTATAGGCAACTGTCCTGTGATGTCAGTGGTGCAGCGTGTTTGCCACTTTATTATCTAGCTGAGCAGAACATGTGCTTAATCTTTGGGATGCTGAAAGAGATGAATGGGCTTCGGAGTGAATGTGGCAGTTTAAAAAAAAAAAACAAATACAAAAAAACAAAAACAAAAAACCAAAAAATTAAAAAAAACAAACAAAAACAAAACAAACTTCATATTTTGGACCTGCATATTTAGCTGTTTTATGGACTGCAATTACTTCCCCTTTTGAGTTTCAAATATAAGACTGCTGCAGTCACATCAGAGTGTTAAGTGGAAAATCTTGTTTCTGTCATTCCCATTCTTTTTTGTTTAGATAATAAAGTTGTATTTCAAGTATCTCTAAGCAAGTGAACTTTCATGCATTGTTAGGAAAACTCTTTCAAAGTGTCTTCTGTTCTTCAGTTGAGGCCAATACTTGGTTGTCTGCTGCATTTCTCAGTCTCTGTTTTCCTTCCTGCTTCTCGTATTATGCTCCTCTTGCTAAATCAGAGCTAACAGTTAACCTTTCCTTTATTTCTTGATGCACATAACTAAAGCATCTGAGGAAAGCTGAACTAACTGCCAGGCAAAACTAAAGCAGTGAGCATTTGTCTGGTGTGACTGGATCAGCATTCCCAGCAAATGGGAATGTTCCTGGTCTGCAGGGTGTGGTGAGAGCAACGTGTGTAGTTCAGCCTGAACGTGCTACAATTAGATACGGTTTCAACTCTCACTGTTACTTTGTTCTCCAATCTACCTGCAGAGCTCTGTAATTTTTGGCAGCCAGAAGCAAATAGCATCCAGGTCTGTTAGGTGACTTGAGCTGTGTTTTTGCATGGAACATCATTCAGTAGAGCTATAGCTGGCTAAACAAACTCTAAGCATCTTAAAATTCACTAACTAGGGAAACAACCATGGTTTGAGCTAAAAAGCTCTTGCCTAAAAACTGTATTAACTAAAGCCACGTTGATTTAAATATCTAGACTTTACTGTAACTGCACCAAGTTCTTAATTTGAAACTGGCTTATTACAGCACAAATGGTGGAAAATGTCAACTTTTAACACTACCTTGTAGACATGAATCTTGGTCAATATTAGTACTGCTAGTAAACAAATCTAAGTTACCATTTTTTCAGTAGTGTTTGAGTACATGAAGCCTTGAACTCTTCAGTTTTGTATTTTTGGTTTCTTAATAAAGTGGAGCATTTCATTTATTCCTTTTAACTTGCATGTTTGTGTACATAACTCTTACTTGAATATTTAACTTTCGCAACCTGGTAGCAAGAAGTGTGGACTGCAGTAATTACTTGTGCAACACTGCTGTTAAGGAGTCATTTTTGAGTTAGCTCAAGGTGGAGTTCTGTGGGTTTGGGCTTTTTCTTTGTTGTTTTTTTTTAGCTAGTCAGTCAGAAGCTGAGTTGTTTGTGCTTAGGACCTGAAACTCATTGATGAAAACGAGGAATGTTTTACACGTGGTGTTTATAAAGGGACAAAGATTCATTGTTTACTGAATTGCTGCATCACCTTGCTTTAACTTCATGTTGTAGGTTCTTGCCTTTAGTGTTACTAATTACCTGTGCATATCTTGGTTAATCCTGCTGGCTTGGCTGCTGCTGCTTTACTAGGTGTGGTAGCTTTTTTTTGTCTTCAAGCTGTCTCACTTGTGGAAATGTACTGCTTAAGAACACAAAATAGAAAACTTCAGTAGTGCCTCAGCATTGATATGATTTGAGAAGAAAAACCAGCAGCACTGAAGTCATGTTTTTATTGATTCATAGTCTGTGTGTGGTGTCATCTTTACAACTCACCTGCTTAACTCAGGGACTGCCCTTAGTATGAATTCCTACGGAACAGCTGGAAAGGGGAAATAGCTGTTTAAAGTCTCTTATAGCTGCCAGGAGCTTTAATCTTCAGGGCTACTCCCAAGTCCAGAAAAATTCAGCTCTGATGTAGGCAGGGCAACTCATCCTGCTGGAAAGGGAGTCTCTTCAACTTGCAGCTTGAGAGTGGAGTTAAGCCCCACTTTCAGCGTTATCTTTTTTATGTTTAGTCCCTGGTAATTGTTGATTATAAATAATGCAGTTAGCCTTAAATGCACGTGCACATTCCTCAGTTGAAGTTCCCTAACTATCACCCTTCTAAGGAAGTTTTCACCAGTTGGGTTTAGGCAATTCAAAATTTTACCTATTTAGTCAAGTGATGAGGAAAATAAAACTTGTGTTCTGAGAACCTCTGCTACACAGTCACACGAGCCTGTTGGAGCTCTGGCAGTGCCAGGACTGAATGATGAGTGGAAATCCTTCCTTGGAATACCTGCTGTGTTGTACTTTTCTGACTGCTGTCTGCTTGGATCAGTTAATTGTAGGAGTTTTCCTTTATTCCTACATTGGGTGAGGTTTTTTGCGGCAAAATCTCCAGTTTCAGGTTGATTTTGGGGAACTTGTCAGTACAGACTGTGCTCAGCTGGAAGTGGTGCTGGGCCGTTGACTCTTCCTGGTTCTGTGATCCTCTCAGGCTCGTGGTGTGACTGTTGGGGACGGTCCTGGGCAGGGCTGAGGGTTGGACTCGATGATCCTTGTGGGTCCTTTCCAACTCAGCATCTTCTGTGTGAAACAAAGCTGGGAGTTCTCAAGTGTCCAAGCCCGGGGGTTGGATCAGAAGAGTAGTCAGAGAATTAGAGAATGTGCAAAACAAGGCATCAGTTGAGGGAACTGGCAGAGGAAATGTGCTATCTGCTGAACCTTGAAATGAAGGAGAGTTAAAGTCCTCAGGAACACCAGGGGTGCCCTTGGATCTCAGGATTCCAACACAATCTTTTTTTTTAGAAACGCTGGGGGACACTTCCCTGCAGCGCTGGAATTCAGTGTGCCAAGAAGGCTGGAGTGGAGTTACAGTGCAACAAACTTTGTCTTTTCCCTGTAGAGATTGGTTTGTTGTGTTGCTCACACAGTCTGAGTCTAAACCAGTGGAGAAACCTGTGCTGGGATAAACTGCCATCACCTTCCTAAAGCAGTTTGCACAGTTTGATTGAAGCCAGTTCTTTTCCTATCCTGGACTGCAGGTACCGGTCACTTCCTCACCTGGGTTTTGCAAGGTGGTTGTCCTCTTGAGCCAGGAGTGATGGCAATGCCTTCCAGGTAACTGAGACACCAAACCTGCACCTTTGATCAGTGTTTTCACCTGGCTGCATTAATTTGCAGCCTGGCTTTGTGTGTAGGTGTTGACTTTTGGGCTGAGCTGAAAAGTTTGCCTTAAAGAATCTCTTTTTGAGCACAAGCTGCTGTGTGAGCATCCTGTGAAGGAGTTCATCATCTCCGCCAGTGGCCAAGGTTGGAGACACTTTGAGCTGAGAATTTGTCTTGGGAGATCATGAATGACTGTGCTTGTCCTAGCCAGGACCTTTTTTGGATAGCAGACTTGGTGGGACTTACTGATGAGCCCAAACCACAGTGTCCTTAGTTATTCAATAATCATAGAAATGTTGACACACAAAACATGTTATTTATGCTCTAGCACAGCCTAAACCTTGGATTACAGATTTGAGTGTTCAAGGCAAATACTTTTAATTGGGTTGTGTGGGTAATTATCTTCTAGTTCACCGAGTGAACAGAATGTGAGTAAATGACACTTCGCCCAAATTCCAGTGTTCCACGAGCTGCCCCACCAAAACTGGCCATTGTTCATATTAGGGCACTAATTCAGTGTAGGAATGGGCTGTTTGATTTTTCTTTTGAATAGTAAAATGGCTGATGCCTGTTTAGCTGTGATCCTGGAATTCTGTGATTGAAAGAATCAGGTTCCCACATTTCTACCTCCTTGAAGGGAAAAAAATGGAGACAACGGGGACAAATTCCCTCAATAATATTATAAACAAAATTTCATATTTTTGTAGTAACTTTAACAGAAATTTTTCATGTTTGATCCACTATCTCTGAAATCATGGGTTTAATATCATTAATGCAAGCATTCAAAATTGAATGTTACCAGTATAGTTCCAGGTTACTGGCAATTGCCTATTTCTATGTTGAGACTTCATGAACAAAGACTGAAAAGGGCAACTAAACCAAAAACTTAACTGCAAAGTAGATGGTCATAAACAAGGAGCTCCTAAAGTTGTGGTGATCAATAACATCTAAGAAAACATTACCCAGTGTTCTTCCTCCTGTGATTGCTGAAGAGACAAAGCCACTGATGATACTCTTGAAGCATCAGGATCTTTCATGGTGCAGCTATTTAAGTGTTCTGGAGAAAATGTCAAGCCAAAGACATCAAATCAAGTGGTTAATAAATGGTCCTTGTTTGTGTTGAACTTCTTTTTCAGGTAAGACTTTGCAGGTGAGGGTACTGCAGTCTGATTTCCCAGTAGTGATTACAATTCCCTTTGCTCCTGCTGTATAAGCTTTTCACTTGCACAAAACCAGTGATGACCTTTTCCCAACTTGGTGGCTTTCAAAAATAGTTCTGGAGGGCAGCAGCGTGTCAGACTTTTTCAATTGATTACATCATTAAAAAAAAAAAAAAGTTGTGAAAATTTCTGGGTCTTGGGGTGGGTTTGCAGGACAAGTATTTAGGGAAAGAGGTCAAGCCAAAGAAGTTTGTTCCATTCAGAAATTAAAAGGTGGGTTGTAACTATCACGGAATCTGCAATTTTTGGCATTATTTGTTGTCTTTTGATCCTGGATATAGAATTTTTACTTCTTACTTGTATCTGGGTGCTTTTTTGTATTTGAAAACCTCAAGTGAGGTCTAGCTATAAAACTTACTTCAACCTGTAGCAGATGAGCTCGGTAATTCTGCAAAGTTTACATGTAAAAGAGTGTTTGAGACACATCACCTGCCAGCCAGAAGTGCAGTTGCTCCCAGGTGATGTGAGGCTTAAACCAGGTGAGAACAGTTCTTCGCTCAGCAGCTGAACAGTTCTGATATTGCTCTACAATATCTTTGCCGTGGAGATCGAGTGGTTACTGTATAATTCTATTTTTTCCCGCTGGCGAGTGGACTGCACCACCTGAGAACTCGGGGTGATTCCAGGCTGGAATGGGATTCCCGAGGGAGCAGAGCCGGGGATGGATTTTGCAGTACCGGGTTCGGCCACGCGGTGGCACAAACCGCCCATCCAGCGGCCTTTTGTCCCTTTTAATAAATAGACTTTATTTCTTTAAGTTAAATCCGCCGAGAGTGTGAGATACACCAAGACCGTGAATTGCACGAGGATTTTTTTTCCATCCTGATGCTGTCAGCGTTGCAAAGCATAGGCACTGCCATCGTGTTCCTTCTCATTTTTTTCCCAATCATCAAATTTAAGCTAAAAAGGTTTATTATATAATAATTTATAAATTATACATAAATATTATATATATAAATATTATATATAAATTATTATAAGAGCTTACTATACAGAGCTTTGATAATTGACACTGAATGAAAGAATCATTTCATCTGGAAAAATAATTCGTGCATTAAGTGCTGATCACCTACTGTTATAAAACCAAAGTGTGAGGAACATGCAATAGTCAGATCTAGCACAGTCCTGTGATGTCATTTATGGTTTGATCTTGTAGTGAAGTTATCCCATGAATAGCAAAATGAGCAGAAAGCTTGAAGGATCAGTGTCCTGAGTATCACAGTTCCTATGTTGCTGTGAGGAGAATGCAAGTAAGGGAGAAAGATGCTCCTCCACTTGGACCTTCACAATAAATGCAAATGAAAACATGGGTGTAAAACCTTCTTTTCTGCTTTTCTTAAAATTATAGAGAGAACAATTCTATCTGCTTGGGTTAATCCTGCTTTTGAGAATTATTTGTGTTTCTGTTGCCATTGCCCTCTGCTGAGTGGACACTGGTTTGCCACTAGCAGAGGACTGATGGTTTTATTCCCCCTGAGCAATGGAGAAATCCTACTTCTAAATACATGACATATATCCCTGGCTGTCTAAAATCTGACATGTTAGGTTTTGTAATGCCATTTTCACAGGTACTGGCCTGACTGCAGAACAGTTTCTTCTGTATTTAACTCTACAGACACGAATGCTGATGTGGTGGGTATTCCTTGATGATTCCATTTCTAGCTCTTCGTCCCAGCTGACTTTGCACGTGCTAAAAAAGGCTTAGAGCCCAAGAGGGAGTGGGGAAACTCATAATCTCCTGAAAAATCAGTATTTCTAACTACTTAAAAAGGATCCCATCCCTCGTCTTTAGCTGCTAGTGACATCTGAAAATGACATTTCTGTATGAAAATCACTGAGAGATTGTCAAATCCTTTAAAAAAAGAAAAGGGGGGGGATTTCTTTGATTTCCGTATCATATCCATTTTCATAGTCAGAATCCCATTTTGAATGGTTGATTTTATTCCAGTTTGCTTTCCTGCACTATGCATTAAGAACAGTGGCAGATACAAATGGGATTTTTTTTTCCTTTTGTTTATTGTATTGAAAATATGTTTTTAGCCAGTTCCATGATTCCAGGGCGTGCCTTGTGATTTTAGGATCTTTGGGATGACTGTTGCAGCCGACAGATGTAAGTGATTATTCAGATTATTAAACATTAGAGCAGAGTGAGGAACAAACCAATAGGAGTCACAGTGGTTGAGAGGTCACAGAGGAGGATTTATACTGGGTTTGGTTTGTGTTGGCCCGAGACATAAGACCAGTACCTGAAACTGTGTAACTCATTCTGGGGCTTAATTCTGGAATTCAGTTTTCATGCTTTTAAATTAATTAATGAGCTGCATTTGAGGTTTGATGACTCTTCAGGTTTTAATGAGAGTGTAGATTTGGAAGGCACTGCCAACAGTTCAGCCATCACTCTCAATCCTGTCCCCACCCTCTCGTTGCTTTTGCCACTTAGATCCAATGGAAGAAACTACAAAAGACAGGAACTGTCTTTTTTCAACCCATAGGTTGAAAAGCCTTTAATATATTTGTCTATAACACCCCATATGTCCTTGCTGAGAAGTAATTTCCCTTGGCTTCTTGGGGCTTCTCCCCTGGGGATGATAAACTTGTTTCACGGAGCAGCTGAGTGAAAGTTTTTGGGGAGTTGTTTTTACCCAGAAGAGCAAGAGAGAAATAAATAAGGCTGTAAGAGAAAAACTGGCACAAATCCTCAAAGTTTTTCATGGTGAGATATTTGTGTAATTAAGAAAACCTGACTACCTGAATGATCCCAAAACATACACGGTTACAGGCAGTGGCTTTTGGCAAAAAGGATTTGGCTTAATCGCTTAAAAAAGAATTTGGATAATGTTTTATTTATACAATTATCCAATTTTATGTAAGCTTGACATTAAGGCTCAGATAATCAAAGATTTGATTAAATTAAATCTTTGAGATTTGCACAAAAGCCTAAACTACTTTGCAAAAATCAAATGTTTTCTTCAGTGTATGGAGTAAGATGTTCAAGGCACTACCAGAGTACAAAAAAGACAATAAAAAGTGTAATCCAAAAACTATCAATTAGTAAGTGGGACCTCATCCAAAGAAACTTTAAATGTATAATTTATTTTTATCTACCTGCTTAATTGGTCTTTGAATCATCAGTGTCTTCATAAAGAATATATATATATATATTAAATCAGCTTAATTTTACATATGTTGCACAGTAAAAGTATTTCCATCTGATTAGGCCTAAATTTTATTGCCAAAAAGCTGTCTTTTGTTTTCTGGCACCGACCAGCGACTTCTCATTTTCTTAATTAGAAAAATATTTTTCCATGATAGCTTTGGCCTCGCTGAATTAACTCCAGGATTCCTGTTTGTTTTCCTTTTTCTCCAATCTGAACTGTTCAGTTTGTCCTGAAAGAAAAGAAAGTTTCATGCAATGCTCTCCTGAGCGTGGTCTGCTCTCTGACTCATTTGACCAAAATATCTTCAGCTCCTTGGTGTGTCCTGGGGAGCAGAGCCCTTCAATGGCCACTGCCACCCTCTGCTTGCAGTAATGCCTGAATTTCTTCCACTTGTCAAGGTTTTTTCATCACTTTTGTGGTTCTTTGCTGATCTGAAGCATTGGGGTCGCTCACCAAGAGCTGTCTTTGTGCAGGGTGTTCCTGCCAGAGTCAGGGCCCAGAGAAAAACCCATGAAGTGTCTTATTCTCTCACACCCGAAGCTGCTCCTTCAGCATTATTGAAGTGACAACTCTGAGAAGCTGCACTTTATCAGGAATCATAAAATCTGTATGTATTTGTAGCTGTTTCTCACTTTAATAAAGCTTCTATGCAGCTTGTATAGCCTGTACAAAATCTTTATGCATAATACTTTCCCACAAGGTATAGAAAGTCTTGGTTTTACTTCTTACTCTGTTTTAAATTGTTCTTTATAATGCCTTGAAGGCTTTTTGTTGCACTGGAAATTAAAATTTATGATATTTCAGGATTTGCACTGAAAAATCTTAATGTTGATACTGGCCACAGTTAATACTGTTCAACCATGAGGAAAAAATGAAAAAAGGAGAACATGCAAATACATCAATGACCTCAGAAGTCACAGAATGATGGCAAAATACAGTTGGAACAGACCAAAAGAATTAATTTAGCTCACCTTCATGCTGCAAGGTTAAGACCAACTGTTTCCATAGTATCTCTGACAAGTGTTTGTCCAGCCTGTCCTTCAAGGCATCCAGTACTGGAGATTTCACAGCCCCTCCCTCCTTCTCCTCTGCAAGGAGGGTGTAAAACAGATTTGTTTGTTTTCCCGTGTCCAAATCCTTCTGTACTTCCCGGCTTATCACTCATGACTTTTGTTCTGCTGCTGAACTCCCCAGGCACACTAAAGTTTCATTTATTTTCCTTAAGAATGTCCTGCTTTGCCTGTTTCTTAACCTGTGTTTATATGAGCCTTAGAAATTATGGGGAACTTCAGCCCTATGGGTTTCATCCCTGCTTCAAGTAAACCCACAAAACAACAAAAAAGTCTTTCTAATAAAGGACTTAGAGATAGATATGAAAGAAAATTTAATTTTGTATTAGTTCTAAATGCAGAAATAAGCATTTGAGTTTTGTAGCTGGACAACGTGTCAAGTATTGCACAAAGAGCACTAGAAGAGAAGCTGTAGCAACTAAACCTGGTCAGATCCTTGGATATAATATATATATATATATATATTTGTTTCTGCTGCTATAAGGGCTACAGCTGTAATCACCTTATTAATAATGTCTATTAGTGACAGAGAAACAGTTTGACCAGAGAGTCATTTTAATCCAGAATGTTTGTTGGTGTGTTAGTACAGACTGTGATACTGGAGAAGTTTCATGAAATCTGTTAGACTGACTCTTAAAATACTCCTTTCTAAGATGTTTGCTGAAACATTTCAATCCCAATTTTGCTGCTCTCTGCCTAAGAGGGACAGAAAATCCAGGGTTCTTTCAGGGACTGGAACATGAGGGTGGGCAGAGCTTTCTCCTTCCCTACTCCCAGGGCAGCAGGGTGGGAGGAGAGCTGTGCTGGGGAAAACCATGGACCTCTGTGCTTTTATTGACATGGAAGTACTTTAAAGGAGCACTGTTCCATCCTCAGCTTGCTCAGGAACAATCCCCTGTGACTGATTGTCTTCCCAGTGCTGCCCCTGGGCTGCTGTGGCAGCTCTGGGACTTGTTCAGATCAGCTTTCCAGAGGATCAGAGGAATAAATTCAGAATTTGTTTCTGCAAATAACCTCCAATGTCTGCTTGCAATTTGCTGGTTCCACAGAAAATTTTTGGCAGTGGACATGTTTGCTTGGATTCTCACAATTGTTTTGGTAAGCATATTCTTTCCCTTGACAGGCCCCTCCTGGCAAATATTTCAAATTCCTGTCTTTCTCTTTTTACATTTTAGCTTTTCTCAGGATTTTTAGCTGCAGCTCTCTATTATTTCTAAGGGTGGCTCTACATGTCACTGCATTGTCACTACATGATGCAGAATTCCTAGGGTTTATGCAGAATTCCTCCTCTTCCTTCAGCTTATCAAGGAAATTGTGGCTCATAGTAATGAGGGAAGAAGTCTGGAAAAAACCTCGAGGGAAATAAGCAAAAGTCAGAGTGGTCATCATTAAATGGGAAGCTAAATTTTTGTAGGAACTGAAATTCAAAATTTTCAAAATTATTCTGTTGTAGGTCCTAAATCAGGATTGCAAACAAAATTCATTTTTTATTTCAGTAGTGAGATTCTGTGATATTAAACTTTGGTAACATCCAGGAAGTGGGAATGTCTTGTGGTTTCCAAACTTAATTTTGATCTCCTCAGTCCTTGGACCCTGGAGTTCCCCTCCACTTGGCAGTGGCTTTGGAAGTTCAGAACACATCTGGGAAGCCACATCTGGGTAAATCAGGGCCACAGCTACTGCCAAGTTTGCTGGTTTCCAGATATATTATATCTATATAAAGTGTCAGTGGAAAACTGTTTCATCCTAAAAGTTATAATGAACTCCAGCCAAGGGGTTGGTGCAGAAGTTGTGATCAAGCAGCAGAGGAGTAAGAGGGATAATACACTGGAAGAAAGAGAGTTGAGAAAAGGAACCAGGTGAATAAGGGCTGATAGAGATGGAGCCAAAAGTCACCAAATGGATTTGTGGGGAGGGGATGTTGCCTGAAGGTGAGAAGATAAGTCAGGTAGGGGCTGTGGCTTGTGTGGAAATCACTTTCCTATAGATCAATAAACACCTGGGGCTGAAAATAATATCCAGCTTGTTGACATATCATCTGGCAAACCAAAAGGTAAATAAAATAATTGGGATTTTTCTGGCACATTAGCATGTTATGATTGTGATTTTTAGTTTCTGATCTTGCCTGCATCACCTTTAGATGGCTCATGTGAGGATAAAGAAGGGGTTGATATGGAAATGCAGGGGAGATGAACAGCTTATCAAGTTTTGTTTAAAATATTACTCTTTCAGTTCATTTCACTGAAAATAAAGATCTTGGATAGGGCTGAAAACAAGATTTTATCATAGCAGAGCAAAATAAATGGAAAATATCAAGTAGATCTAGCTGCTATTTTTCTGTTGCGTGTAAAGTGCTGATTACCATTTGTCATATAGTTCAGAGTGTAATTGGGAGATTCATGAAAATACTTACATGTAATTATTTTTATTTAAAAAGGTAAAGTAGCAACTACTTCAAGGAGTATTTTCCTAGGGTTTGGTTTTCACTGGTTTTGTCGTGCAGCTCTGAGCAATCGGTGAAATGCTGAGTGCCTCAGTTTCCCCTGCCAGACACAGACATGGTACAATCAGTCCCTCAGAGCGCCATTTGATTTAAATCAGTGGGGTTTTTAGAGGTTTTGCTTCTTCAGACTGAACTACAATCTGTTATTTTAGCAAACAGAGCTCAGCTTTCCTTCAGGAACTCCCGTTTTTCCCGAGCATTTGAACTGTGAGCGCTCTCTCTGGCTTTGGTCCCTCTGTAAGTGTGCAGATTGCTCCGAGCAGTAATCTCCCTTTTATCTGTTTGCTGAAGCACATGGACTTGTTTCCACTTGTTCCTGGCTGGCTGGTGTTAGGACCCAGAGAAGAGACAGATATAAATAGAGTGCCAGAATGGGACAAAGTTTGAGGAGAAAGCATGACATCACCCAGGCTTGCTCTCCACCCAAAAAGATCTGGGATGGAGGTGCAAACGTGAGCTGGACGAGCGAGGAGTTTGCAGCTCCTCTCAGCTCAGTTTCGGAGGGAACAGGGAGAGTTTTCCGCCTGATGTGCTATAAGGAAGTGGATTTTCTTGCGAGGGAAAACTACGACCGGCTTCGGCTCTCTGACAGCGTGAAAGTGATTGCAAGGAAGAGACAACCGTAGGAAGAAAGTTGAAAACAAGATCTTTTTCTTCCTGGCACAGATTGTAACAGAAATATTTGACTCCAGGGAACGGCACAACTTTCGGATTTGATGCACGTTTCTTTTAATTCGCCTCCAATCACGGGAATTTATTCGGAGTTAAATGAAGATATCAAAGTGTGAAGCAGGAAAATACTGCTTAAGGGGTCTGGAAGGATATTTTGCCGTCACTGAAGGAACAGACTTGTTGAACCTGCAAGGAAAATGACTTTCTTAATACCAAAAGTAGCAAAGGAAAACTTATGATTGAAACCTTGCAGGAGTTTGATTTCAGTTGTACTTTTAACCTGAAATAGACCATGGAAAGTTTATTATCCCTGCTCTGTTGTCATTATTCTTTGCTGATTTTATTTCAGCAAAAATACCAGGTAATGTTCTGAATATGGTCAGTATTGAGATACACTTGGATTCCTCTTAACAAGTTTTGCCTCACTGTGTCTCATTATGTAATATTTTATGTGCAGGTGTATGGAAACTATTCCCAGCTACCCAAACACCCAGGTAAGGAATGCTCTATTTACATTTTATGACAATGTGCTTAAATATTCATTTGCTTTTCTGCTTGGTGTTTTTTATTCTCTTAGTACCTCCAAAGAAACTGTGATCCTGAGTTTGAATGTCAGCTCTGGATTAAAAATGTAACAGTCTGAAGTACCAGACTGTCCCAGTCATTTTAAAGTCAGTAACCTACCTACTGGATATTCTGCATAGAAATATATTTGCAGAAAAAATGGCTTGTATTTGCTGTGTGGAAAAACCCCTATATGCACTTATTACTTTTTTTGAGTGTGTTCTTCTGAATCAGACCTCGACACGGGCTATTTTCCTTTTTTTTTCTCAATGTTCAGCGCTTTTAATTCAATGATTTACTGTTAGATATGTCAGCTTGTATACTTTGCAGTGCTTTGGCATGGCTTCAAGTCATCTACCCTCCTCCCAGCCTCCACATTTCAGTTTAAATCAGTTACAGAGCGTGTTAAGGGATCTCTCATCTGTTTTCAATGTAGAGAAAACTTATTCAAAGCTTATTTGGGGGGGTTTGTGTGTGTAACTGCAGAATTCTTCTGTTTATATAAATAGTTTAACCTCAAGCCTCATGGTGGTGTACAAGCACAATTTTGCTGCTTTACCATTTCATGTGTTGCTTTGTGCTTTTTAGTTTTAACCATATGTAATTATTTTCCACTCAAACACTTGATAATAAGTGGGAATGCCATGTTGGCTGCCAGTGCAGTAGCTTCAGCCTGATTAGTTTCTTTTGTTCCACCTTTGCTCAAAAACAAGAAATACAATCCCATTCCCTATAGATGAGGATCACTGGCTCCTGGCTTGGTGGAACAACAGGGGGGGAAAAAGCCTCCTGCAATTAGTGGGGCAAGTTACCCAGCCCTGATTCTGGAGTGCAGTGTGTGTGTGAAGCACAGCTGCAAGAGATGCTTTCTGGATTTGAACCAGGCTGCAAAAAAAGTCCTGTGATTTTGTTCTAATCAGTGTAGTTACCTGTGGGAAGGATATTGCATTCAAAGCAACAGGTATTTGCATCCAGAGGTCTTTTGGCTGGAAGTGGGGTAACAGCCTGGCTTTGTGCAGTTCAGGACTGGGAGCTGGGAAAGCCACCAACAATGCAGTGTGGCTCTGGGCAATTTTCTTTGCTGTAGATGTATTTCCCTTCCCTTTTCTTTTTTTTGGTCCATTTTCACAGCTTTTAAATGTAAGCTCTCTGGAATATTGCTGCTTCTTATGAGTTTGATGCCAGCCATGGCAATACCTTTGTTGTGATGCTGCTGCTACTAAAATGCTTGTGCCGTGTTGTGACACATTTCTTGGCATCAGATAATTTTCTCCAAGGAGCTTTCTTTTCTCTTTTTCTCTCTTTTTCTAATTATATTTTTTTTTCTATCACCTCTCTTAAATCCTTTTTTGTCCCCTCATACCAAAGGGAGGTGTTAATAGGAGCAAGAGATGTTTGCATGTAAGCACACTGTGAACCAGCAGGTATGTTCTGTGCTCTGCAGATAGAGCTGGGAGTTTGATGAAAGTCACATGGAGCTGTATTAGCTCAGGTAGCCTGTGTGGATGCTCTTACTGCCATAGAAATTTATAACTTTCATTTCTTTTGCAGCAGCCAGATTATGTTCTTTGAAGATAGAAATGCAAAAAGTCTTGTTCCTATATCTCGTTTTCTCAGTCTGCTTGGCCATGCTCAGCTTAGTTGAGGTTGTTTGGAATTTCAGATTGGTTTTGTATGTGTTTATTCTCTTTGTATGTGTCAGTATTCTCTTATGCTGGCAGCATCTCGGTCCTCTCATTAGCAGTTTTGCCTTTTTCTTCCAAATAGTCCAAGGGAATTTATAACCATAGAACTTTATCAGCTTCCCTAAAGATACCTCCATCTTATCTACTTATGCTCGTGCTCCCTCTCTGTGGGAAAACCTCTGTGACAACTGCAAACATTTAGTTAGGTGGGCTAATAACAGATCCTGGTCAATTATGAATCATTTGTTAGATATCTTGGGTATAGTTGAGTTTGGAAGCAAGTCTGAGTAGTTTGAGTATCCTCACAAGATGCAGAACCTCTTTTGCTTCTGTTTCCTCAGATCTGCAATTGCTTGCTGTGATGTTTAGCAATTCTACCAAATTTGCACACATAATAAAAAAACAAATCCTAGGATCTCACCTGTTACCTCTGGAGGAGGCAGTTTGCTGTAGAGACTGAACAGTGCTTGGTACCACCCACCATGTGCTTGAAATCCTAGTAAAATCCAGAAATTCCTCTTGGCTGACTCCTCAGCTGTTACTTCAATGAATGCTGCTGGATACAAGCAGAGGTTTAGTCAGAGATTGTTGCACATTTTAGGTGCAACTGAACCAAAAATCAGTTGAGTTTTAAAAGCAGATTTTCTGCAGTGGTTAATCAGGTGGCTTTTATCTACTGCGCTGTTTTGATTTATGATCTCACTTGTGCACCACACTGGGTTTACAGAAAATATTTTCATTTAATTAACCAATTGACCTTCTTTATTGTTATTTTTTTTTTTTTGTTATGCTCCTTGTTGGTCCTTTCTTTAATAATCTTCTCAACTGTGTTTCTTGCAAGGGTTCAAAGTTCTCGCTTCAGCTTCCCATTACTGGCCATTGGAAGATGTGGATGGAATTCATGAGTTTCGGGATACGAATGGAGGTAGACAAAGGATTCACTGACAATGGCAATAAAATAAGTATTTGTGGCAGTCTGTAAGTAAAAGAGGAGCAGGAGAGCAGAAAGGGTTTAGCTTTTTTGCCCCAGCAGTTGAGCTTTTTTTCCTCAGTTAGTGTTTTTGCAGAGCTCTGATGTCCAAATGATGCCGTATTTGTGAACTGATTTTTATAGAGTATTCTCAGAGGTTTTATGGGCTGTCTGCGCATTGTTAAGGTTATAAAGAGAAAAGGTTTATGATCCAAAGAGCCATTGAAATCACACTGTTATTAGTGGGTTTGGTACATGCATAGCATGCACTAATACACCCAGTGACTGAGATCTTTGGCTGGGCCAGCAGTGCAGGTGTCTCCTTTTTGCTTTTGGAAGGAGTTAAATGCCCAAGTTCCTCATGCACTATTAAAAATTGCATGTAGCATCTATAGAAAGAGAAGTGTAAGTTCTTATCTGGATACCTCTTACTCATTTTTATCTGCTTTTGGGTATTTCCTTAAAAACAGTATTGCAGCATTAGTTCATATTAATTCATGCTTTTTTTCCAATTAGGCAAAATCAGGAGAGATTTTAAGGCAAAACTCCCTGTGAATGAGTCAGTTGTGAGGACTGCAGGATCCCACAGGGAATGATACTAAAGGGCAGTCTGGTTGGATTCAGCAATTCTCTGGATTTGAACACCAAAAAGGGTGTGTGAGGCTTTCCAGGGATGTGTAGGTGATGTAATTAATGGAGCTCCAGCAGCACCACCACCTTGCAGGGCCTCTCCTTTCAGTCCCAGTGCAAGGAGGGGCTGCTGTGACTGTAATATCTTCATCCACTAAAAACCACTGCAGAGGATTAAATCAGGAGTTGGAGACCTTTACAACCTCACACGAAAAAATGTTACCAGAAGTGCAAAGTTATTGCTATTTATTGCACAAAAATAGCAATATCAATCTCAGATCCTAAGTCTGAAAAAGATCCATAAATATCTAAAACCTTTTATTGCAGAGGTGTTCGAGTATTTTAAGCTCAAACTTTGACCTATCTTTCCACAAAATTTCTAAAAGGAATGGAATTGGCTGACCAGAAATATATCTGGGCAATATTCTGCTTCTATTAGGAGCTGATGGCAGCATTCCTATTGACTTCAATAGAATAATAATTTGGGTTACAAAAAGTTACCATGTGAGTTCTCTAACACTGTGTTAAAGTCCTTTTCTGACACTGGACTTCATGTAGTTTCAAAAAAGGTAAAGTGCTGCATATCTAGCACTGTTTTGGCAATCAAAAGTTGTTTTGAAAGTGCTTGAAAATGATAAATATAAAATATAGCTCTTGGAAAAACGACAATTAACGTCAGATCGTTTTTCAAATTTCGTTAAATTACGTTATTTCAGCAAAATTCATAAATCTTTTTGGTGGTATCTTAGCAGAGATTAAGCAGAACAGACTGAAGTTCCTGATCCTACAAACCTTCACTTACAGGAATGGGACTGGCTCACAAGAGCGATCTCTTTTGACTCCTATTATGACTTGGTGTTAAAGAACTTCAAAAATGAGCCAGCTGCATGACTTTGCTGAAGAGATTTGGAGGACTTTGTCATACCATTATTTGCAGAGGGTGCCAGGAGCCAAGTCTTTATCTCTGCAGAGCAATTCTGACAATGCTGAGTTCTTTCCTTAATTTTGTAGTGGATAGCTGAAATTGTTCTCAGCTGCTCATAATCTGTCTGATAAGACAGAGAGATCATCTCGACTGCCTCCAGCAGAGCTTTTATGTATCTGTCTGATATTTGACTTTGATATACAAGAAAAGTTTTCTTTATTGTTGTAATCTACTGCAGGTGACAATTTGCTTGTTTTTGATACCATTCTGATGACACAACTCTTCTGTTTATTGCTGGAGCCTTTCTTGTTTTTCCACTCATCATGTCATGCAATTGTTTTCATTCCATGTTTCTCCTCTTAAATCCTTGAAGCATCATAATCTGTCCGTCACGTTAATCCATTTTATTTGTTGAAGTCATTGTGCACGAAGCCAGATTTATATCTCTCAATGCATTTGTGTCGTGAGAGTGTGTCAGCAAATTAATTTTTGGTTATCTCAGCAGTTGGAAGCAATTGAAGGGAAACAATCAACTCAAAATATAGCAAATAAAAATAAAAAAAAGTGGCCGTATTCAGTTTTTTCATCTGACCCCTCGTTTTCCATGTGTTTTTATCTGCAGGGGTTTGTGTGCATTTTTCTTTTCTTTTAAGAGCATTTTTCTTTTTGATCTCTGAGCTCAGATGGTCTAAATCCGAAATCAATGTCTCTCCATTTACCTTCATGGGTTTTCCATGAAGCTTTATTTGCCTGCCCAGGGTAAAAAAAAATTACAGTGTGCAAGGTACTGTTAAATTATCAACATCAGAAAAAAAAAAATAAGGGAATAAAATTTTATTGTCAGATATAAAAAAGTTGGGGCTTTTCTTGTGTTTAGATGGAATTTCTTGTGTTTTATTTTGTGCCCATTGCCTCTTGTCTGTTCACTGGGTACAAATAAGGAGAGCCTGGCACTATTTTTACATCTCCCATAGAGCATTTTTACATGTTGATAAGATCCCTGAGCTCTCAGATCTCCAGGCTGAGCAGTTCCCAACATTCTCAGCCTTCCACTGGACCTGCTCCAGTGTGTCCCTGTCCCCCTCATAGTGGGGAGCCCACAACTGGACATGGGGTAGAATTGCCCTTAACTATGATTTTTATTATACATGCAGAGTTCCTTACCAGCAGGAACATATTTCAGAGCCCTTCACCACCCACAGTTGTGTTTTTTATAGTTTTTTGGGTTTTTTTTCTTCTCAGTAACTGTGAAGAAAATATTGTTTTGGTGATGCTGGATTTGCTTCACTTGTGCGGGTGAAGGACGAGACATTCACGTTCCTGCAGCTCCCTGGGGAGAAGTTGTGGGGTCATTTTAAAAAGGCCACTGATCAACATCTGTGCTCTGTGCTGAGTTGAGAGATATGAACTGGTCAATTCATTACTGATTGTGTTGATTCATTGTTTTGCTTATTTGCTTATTTTCTTTTGTTGTTCCACCCAGCTCTAAGAATCCACAACTTCACTGTGCTCCCCTCCCATAACTCTACCTTTGTATATACCAATGACTCTGCCTACTCTAACTTCTCTGCAACTGTAGGTGAGGATTTACATATATTTTTTTTTTGTTCTGCATTTGTCGAGCTTGGATGGTTCTTGTAACGTTGGATTCAAAGTTAACGCTGAGTTTTGCTTCAAGTGGTCGTGTGGTTTGTGCTCACATTGTCACACCCTGGGTTACTCTGAACCTAAAAAACTTCTGTTAGTCCTAATAAAAACAGAGATGACGTTTCAGGGG
>JAWWLV010000038.1:13754778-13792261 GCA_035041135.1 Platyrinchus mystaceus
GAGACTATTCATTTGGTAGTCATTTGATACAGGAAATAGCTTTAAAAACTTGAAAAAAATTTATAATGCTCTGGTCATGTTGGAAAAAATGCTTTTGTATTTGGCTGCTGTACCTTTCACAACAATCTAGGGTTACTATAACACCATCCAGCTCAAAGCTTCCATAAATCAGGCTCTTTGATTAATGTAACTCAAGAAGAATGTTATGTTGCTAGACTCAAGAGCAGCAGATTTTCAAATTGCCCTGGTTCATCTATATGTGTGCCCTGTTTCACTGTCACAGAACTATGGCTTGTGTAAATACAGAGGGAACTCTTTTTTTCTTTAACCCCTTGAATTCTTGTGAACTCACAGCAACCACCCTCAGCTCCCCCATTCTCCCATCTTCACTCTAATAAATAGTCAGGGTGTCGTGGAAGGCCCTTTCCACAACAGCAAATTCTGGTCAGGGTTTAAGTTTTCTACTCCTCCCCTCTATACTTTGGTTTGGAAAGAGTCTTACTGGGGCTCAAAACATCTGTTTGCTGGACACTGATGTTTGTAGCTCCCTTTTGAAACCCTGCAGAGAGAGTTGGGGCCTCCAAGTGTTGGGGAAGGAACTGTTGAACAAAGAGGATGCCAGTGTTTTAACTGTACAGTTGCCCTTTTTTTAATTGAATTGTAACACTTGAAATTCCTGTTTGCCAGCAAAGATCTGAGTATTTAAGATTTAGACTGCTTCAGTGCTCATCCATACAAAGATGAGGAAATAAAATTGATGAGAGAATTGGAAAACTAAATGTCTTAAACAAGCAAATCTGTTCCTTCCAGGTAGAACTGATTCAGCTTGCAGTGGGAATATATATATATATATATAAATATGTATCTGATATTTAAATGTCAGATTTGTTAATGCTCTCATTTGTGTTTGTATTTCCCCAGGTGTTCAAGTTTTGCTTTCTTCAACAATTCCATGGTCTCTGATGACAACCACTACAAAACCTGTGGTAGGACAGTCCTCCTAACTCTTTTCTGTAATGTCAGGCTGTGCATGTATGACATACAGACATGTCTCACTTCATCATTTGCATCAATGCAGTATATTGTCACATTCCTGCTTTCTGCAGTATCAGAGTTCTATTAGTTCTTGTTCACAGATGCTTTCAGGAAACTCTGACAGATAGCAAGTGCTTATGAAAAAATTAATCTTTGAATCTTCTGGTTATTCTATCATCCATCTATCTATTTATTTATCTCTCTATCCATTTATCCATCTTATCTATCTATGTGCTTTCCTTCTCCTTTGGCTTCTGTAGCCTCCTGTGTGTGACCACAGCAGTCTGCTGTGCCTTGAGCTCCCTTTTGGGCTAATCCCATAAATCCTGATGTCCCTATGGAATAACCTGTGCTGGGTTGTGCCCCTGCTGTAGCTCTCCACAAATGCCTATCGACCCATCATCACCAACCTCACCGAGGAGAGAGGGAATTTCCGCTCCCCCGACACCACTCTGGGGTACCTGGAGAACGTGTCCTTCAGCTTGCCCAACGAATCCTTGTCAGAAGACACTGCTCTGAGCCTCACAGAGGTGAGTGTCTCTCACACCTGTGTGTGCAGCCAGCTGGCACTGAAGTTTCTCCACAACCTGGAATATCGAGAGCGGTTTTGAAAGTTTTTGCTTATTGCACAAAATACACGTGAAAAAAGGAGTAGCTGCCTGAAAGGGTGAGCTTCAACCAGAGAGAATGGTTCAAAGATCTCATTGGTTCTTGGAGATGTTCTTTAGTGCCTTTGGATCTCTCACTCTGAGACATTTTGGTGCTGGAGCATGTCCAGAGGACAGAGGAGCTGGGGGAGGGTTTGGAGCACAGGTCTGGTGAGGAGCAGCTGAGGGAGCTGGGGATGCTCAGCCTGGAGAAAAGGAGGCTCAAGGAAGAACTTATTGCTCTCTACAACTCCCTGACAGGAGGTTGTAGCCACGTGGGAGTTATGTCTTCTCCAAGTAACAAGCAATAGGACAAGAGGAAAGGGCCTCAAGTCGCACCAGGGGAGGTTCAGTTTGGATATTAGGGAAAATTTCTTCACTGAAAGGGTTGTCAAGCCCTAAAACAGGCTGTCCAGGGAAGTGGGAGTCACCATCCCTGGAGGCATTTAAAGGATGTGTAGATGTGGCACTTGGGGACATGGTTAATGTTGGGCTTGGCAGTGCTGAGTTACTGGTTGGACTCAGTGATCTGAAAGGTCTTTCCCAACCTAAGTAACTTAAGCTAATGCACAGGGAGAAAAAAGAAGGTGGCATTTTCTGCAGTCTGAGCCGAGACTATGGAGTCCTGTTCTGCTAACATAAAGTTAGCCTGCTGTAAAATGATGGGCATCTAATTCCCTGATTTCAGCAGGCTAGAAAGCTATTATTACAGTAATCAGCTCTGGCCCCGCTGGTGATTGTCCCTTTAAGCCTGCGGGTAATACCGGGGTGACAAGGATGCTTTTCTCAGACAAACAAAACAAACAAACGCTCCTGCAAACGACACGGGCAGCAATTGATAGGTCGTGTTAAAAGCTCGGCGTTTGCAAACTGTAAAGCTCGGATTTCACGGATCACAGTTTAATATATAGGAAAAACCCCTTCTAAAAAGCTCTAATACATTGTTTCCTTTGTTTTACTGAAAAATTTGTGTGGGCTCTAAATTGCAAAGGGAACACTGCCCTGCCAGACACCCTACCTGTTTCCCACCCCATTCCAGCTGCTGTTGGGTTGCTCATTCGTGCCGTCTGATGCTGCTTTGTCTGCCATGAAAGTGATTCGCAGACAGAAACGTGGGACATGATTATCTTTAGCCAAGCTATTTTGGGAAATAAGCACAAAAGAGTCCTGATCACACATCCCGACTCTGTCATTTGTCTGATTGATGGTTGGGCTCTGTATTGTCTGCAGCTAATTCCCTGAAAGACAGGCACTGAGCATGCATGTGATTTTCTGTGGAGTTATCTCTGCCCTGATTGTTGTATGCCTCACAGCACAAGGAAATTCGATTTAAGTGACATGCAATAAACTTTCTGATTGCTGACACACATTGATAATGAACGGCTTCTGACAAACCTGGCTTGAGTTTTGCTACGTCATGTCTTCCACATTTCACAGTGGAACTTTCTCTATATTCAGTTATTCTATAAAGGCATTTTAATAGAGAAGTTTAAGCAGGAGTTGTGGGGTTTTCTCTTCTAATTTTCAGTGCCATTTTCTGTGCTCCCTTTTCTCCTTCTATTTGTGTATATTAGCAAGACTCCTTAGGACTGTGACTAGATTGTGCTGAGCACTTGAACGGTGCCCACCGTGACAGCTCTTGGCCTCAAAAAACAACTTTCAAGTGCAAAAGGTTAAAAATTGTACAAAGTGAGGGGAAATTTATCCAGTGATGTGGAAAAAATGTAGTAATTTAAGACTAAAAGAAGCCTGCAAGAAAGATGGAGAGGGACCCTTTATCAGGAACTGTAGTGACAGGACGAGGGGGAATGGCCTCAAACTGAAGGAGAGTAGGTTTAGATTGGATATTAGGAAGAAATTCTTCCCTGTGAGGATGGGGAGGTGCTGGCAAAGGTTGCCTAGAGGAGCTGTGGATGCCCCATCCCTAGAAGTGTCCAGGGCCAGGTTGGATGGGGCTTGGAGCAACCTGGTTTAGTGGAAACAGTCCCATGGAAGCAGGGCTGGAACCAGACGATTTTTAATGTCTCTTCCAACCCAAACCATTCCATTATTCTATTGATGTCATATGAGTTGAGATAAAATGTGAGAATAAGTTCATTTCAGTGTTCAGTGCAGAATAAGTTCACTGAGTGTCAGCTCAGCTGTAAATGATCACTGCACTCTGGGAGTTGGTATTGCTTTTAATAAATAACTATTACTTTAAAATGTCACCATGCAGAACATGGTGAGAGTGCTGGCAGGCAGAGATGAATCTGTGACTTGAATGGAAGTGGTCTTGTCGTGTTGGCATAAACCCAAGACAAATCCTAGCAGAGCTCTGCCTTGGATCCTTGCCAGGGGATGTAACTGATTAATAAATAATCAAATAATGGAGTTTTATTTATCTTTTTAGGCATTTTTAAAAGCTATTGAAGACTTTATGCTATTGCCCAACCTGATTGATGGACCACAGGTAAGACAAATGGGCTTAGACTTGTTGATTACTTTGGTTGCATAAATTCACATGGATGATAATGGAACTGGTTATATCAATTATTATGCTTGTTAAGGCTTTTTTGGCACTATGACTTACTTATTTTCTCATCTGTCACTTCCATAGTTGCAGTAAAGATCCGTAGGAAAAAAATTACGTAATTTTCTTTTATAACATGTTTTTGAGGGTTAAAATAAAGGAACTTTATCTGCTGCAGTTTCCACATATTCCAGGATGAACGAAACAAAACTGTATTTATAAAATAACAGACATTGTCACTAAAGTAAGCATTTAATCACTCCTTTTTTAGCACTGAACTTTGATATTTAAAGGTTCATATTTTTTTGGTAGATTGATGTTTTTCAATGCACATGAAATATGTGGTGGTGCTTACCTGTCTTGTGATCTGAAGCTTTGAGAGAGATTAAACCTGATATGGGGAGAAGTGACCTGTATCAATGTTCTTTCTTTTCTAGTCCACCTATTATTGTGCCAAGGAGTACTTGCAGGGTGAATCCAGGAACTTCCTGAGATTTTAAGAAATCACAGATTTCAGAACAGAAAGCTTTTAAACTGAGAGAAGGAGAGGCTAAAGCAAATCAAGGTCTCATTGAAGTCTAAAATGCTTTTAGGGCAAAAAGATGTCTAATTGATTTAAGTTCTTAGCCTGAAATCCTTGAGCATCTCTGATGTAAATGGATTTCAGATAAAACTGAAACTTGCATTAGCTCTGAGATTTTATGGATCAGTTTTCAACCTGGAGGGTTAAAGTAGCTTTATGCTGAGGAGCACTTTAATAAGGTGGAACTGTAGTTTCTCAGCTTGTGTTCCAATACAGATCTGATACCAGTCTTTAAGTATTGTCAAAAAAATTCTTCACAGTTCTTGGCCTCATTCTGCTGAATCCTGAGTATAACTGACTGTCAAATGCTGGTGGGAGCAACAGTCATTTGGAGACATTCCATAAAACACAGTGTTTTATGTAGTTATTCTCTGGGTGGCATCAGTTTGTGCAACATTTTGTCCACTAGACGTGGAAAAGGCCACATTTGGCTCGGGGCAGCTGAGCGACGAGTCAGGCAGGGATTTAACCTGGCACCTGGTGTTTTGTGCTGTGAATGGCAGCTCCTTTGCTGCAGAACCTCCTCTTCCTTCCCCCCTCAGACGGCTCAGGTGTTTGGCAGTCTGATTCAGACCATCGACGCCGTGATGTCTCACGTGTCGCGCAACCTGGACCAGGACTCCTTTCCTTTGGCGATCGAGGGCACGTCGCCTGTGGCAGGTGGGATTTAGCAGGGACACGTTCCCTCTGGTGGGATTTAGCAGGGCTGTTCCATCTGGGCTGTCTGGGCTGTCCTAAATGCTCCTCTGCTTGCAGCCCCTCCTCTGCCAACGCCGAGGAGGGAATCAAATCGCGCCGTTTTCTCTTTCGAATGCGAACCAGAGCTCCAGTTGTAGAGAGATGACTGTGCAGTTAGTCCAGAGTTAATCAGCTCTGACTGTGCTTGAACTCCCTCGAGGTTATTTGAGGAGGAACTCAGAATATGAATTAGATGTGGAGAATCTGGTAATACTAGGCTAATAGAGTTAAAGGGCCTAGAGCTCTCACGCAGCACTTCGAAATCGCAGATGTCTGGATGCTACAAAACCTTAATTTTTGCAAAAGACTGAAAATAATAGGAATAGTTTTGACCTTTTAGCAGAATTTTATTTTATTTTACTGCTGTTTAGCATCCTAGCACCCTCATTTCATCTGCATCTTTGGATGCTACGGGTATCAAAGGTAATTTATTTCTTCTGGCATTCTGCTGTGCCTTGAGGGGTAAATAACCTGAGCAGTGCCCAGTACCATTAATCACTGCATGTGCTCTCTTGGATACTGGGATTCTCAAATGGAGGACTGAAATAATGCCTTCAAATGTCAGTGGAAGGGAGCTACTAATCTGTTTTGCTTGCCCTGGTAAGCCCAGTATTTGAGCCTGGGTGAAGTGATCCATGGTATATTAACAGTGCACATACCACCTTTTCTGTCATAAAGGAGTCAGATATAAAAGCCAATTTTTTACTTGGGGAATTTACTATATTTTCTGCAAGCATATGGGGTTTTAAATTCAAGACTTGCAATAGCTATTAGGGAAGTCTAGTTAAACAGTCAAATAGGTTGTAGAGGCTATTGATTTTATGATATTTTTGTTTGGGTTATCACACAGATTACACTCTGCTCAAAATGCATCCTCAGACTCTGAATTTGTCCCACTATCGATTTCCATCTCGAGGGCAGAGTTATATTTCCATTCCCAGTGAAGCTTTCCAGGAAAAAGGTAAGGAAAAGACCAAGGGGAGGAGTGGAGTCATGTACACAGGGTATCCAAAAATGGTTTTTTGCTTGAAAACAGGTTTTGGTTCACTTTATTTTTCCAAGTAACTGATTTGATCCCTGTTGATTGTACTGGTTCTGAGGAAGCAGCAGCTGTCCTACCATACCAATGAATGATTAATATGATAGAGTTTTCATATTACTTGAATTAATGTTGAATAATAGAGCTGGGCCACAGAGACTGAAGCCATTTAATTTCGACACATTTTTATATTAGAGAAGCCATAATCTCATAAATTTGTTCTAATCATCTGAACTGGTTATTTTTGGGAAATTCCAGGTTGTCAGATTAGGTATTGCTTATCCCTTCATGCAAACTTGCTCTTTTGTATAAAATTAGATGATAAAATGACAGGTTTAAGCAATAGCAGCTACAGACACAAAATGAAGATATAGGCTGCAGTCATGGCAAAAAGGCAGCACTCAGAAATCCATACCTAAGCTGAAATTTTAATAATCTCAAAAGCAAGGTATGGCAAAAAACTGCAGCTTTATTCAAGACTCTAAAATAACAATGTTTGAAGTCAATTATCTATGTTTTACTCAGGGATTGAGGGAATTGTTTACAAAAGCATATACCCCAAACCTCAAATCTTTTGAAAATCTGACTTAGGTGCCCTAAATTCCAACACGCAGAATTTGCTCACCCCCAGACCTTTCTGCAGTCACCTCTGTCGAAGGATGGTCAATCCCTTTTCACAAAGTGCAAAGTTAGCTGAAAATAACCTGCAGTGAGAAATTCTCTAATAATTACTGAACTGTCTGCCTGATTTGTGATGACAGCTTAGTTTCTTTGCACTGGCAGGGGCTCTGGCTGGAGACTGCAAGTGCTCTGAGGTTTGAATAACTCTAGTTGTAAACCAACTTGAAATGCCAAAAACAGCATGTGAGAGGACTTTTTTCCTTTCCCACTTATAAAATTTCTCACCATGCAGGTTGTTTTTTTTTTCTTCAGAACATTGTCATGCTTCGTATCCCGAAATTATGCAGTGCATTCAATGTTTTATTCTTTTTCCAGCTAAAGCTCAGTTCTGAGCAATTTCAGCCTTCAGGCCACACTTCTACACTGCCCAGATGAGCTAACCTAAAAAAATCTGTTATTTCACCTTAAACAGTTGACACAATAAATACTTGGAACCCAGCAAAAGGGGTAGTAAAAGACATCTGTGTGGCTCACTCTTAGAAAACACACACATCTGTCTCTTCACTCAGATGCTGGAGAGCCCAAAAATACAGGAATGTGGGCAGCAGACAGAAAACCAACATCAGAACTGGTTGCCTGTGTTTGAGTTTCACGAGCTGCCAGTTTGTGTAGGTGGTGGTGAAGTGGCCTTGAGGTTACCGAGACACTGAGACACCAACTCTGGTGTGTCCTGAGACCCTTTCTGGTGCTGTGTGTGGGATTTATAAGTGACAACTGACAGGATTCCTCCTATTTCACTTTTTATATCTGTTTCTTGTGCTGCACAATTTGTTCAGACTTTTTCACTTACTTAAAAGAGCAATCAGAACTCTGCTAAAGCAAAGACGTGAAAGGGGACATAAATCAAGGCTGTTCATTAACACAGAGTTTCAGGCCTAGGAGAGAAGTGTCTTTTGCTTAGAACTGTTGCTCTGAGAATTAACTCCTGTTCCCTTTTCACAGCTTGGATCACCATTGTTGGCCTGCTTTACCACAACATGCATTATTTCTTTCATAATATCAACCCTATGGATACCAAGTAAGTATCTCAGACCTCTCATGCTGTAACAGGTTGTTTATTACCTTAGTGATACACCTTTATATCAGTCATGTCATTATCAGCTGTAAGTAAATTACAAGCCATAATCCTGATCCTGCAATATTGAGGACATGTAGTCATTAACTAGGGAGAGATTAAAGTTTACATTAGATGTTTTATTTTACGTTGTAATAAAATAGATTCCCATAGCGACATGTTTGTCTTTCTTTGTGTTCTCCTTCCATTCATCTGATCTGTTACTAGAAAAATCATAATTTTAATCTGTCTCATAAAAGAAAATTGCATCTCTTCTCCTGACACATATAAAGATAAAGCTTGCACTTAAGTGAAGCGAATAAGAAAACATAAAATCCCTCTTCAGACAAAATCTGAATCCTAATCCTAGAAACCCGTAAGGTAATTTTATAACAGGAGACCAGGAAATGCTTTAAAGACCCTTTGTTTTATGTACTACATCAGGGAAATCATTAGCAGATAAGATAAAGTAAATGCAGAGCTGTATACCTCCCTGCAATCCAGTTCCCCAGGGGATTTTGCAAGGCCATTCATGTAAATCATTACACTTTCCTTTTAGGCAAGTATATGACTTTGTGTTTTTTTCCCTGGGGTACATAGAGCAGTTTACACCTGCAGTCTTTTCCAGTCTGTGACTTTTTGCTGTGTTGTTTCTGGCAGCAGGAAAGATGCAGCATCTCAGCTCTCCTGTCAGGGATGGCCTTCCTTTCCTGGCATAGTTACACGGGAGGTCATGGGAACTTCAGGGTAAAGAATCCTGCCTCGATCGATCCAGATTGGATCACAGTCCAGGTTGATCACCCCGAGATAATCACACACCTATTACCACATAGCATTTCTAAATCAATAGCAGGCTGTGCTGTGGGTTGCCCTGCTCTCTCAAACCAAAGGACACTTATCAGGTGGCTGCCAGGGAACCATGTCATTAATGTGCAATATTTCGTACTGATGTGAAGAAAGAGAGGCAATAATTTATGATAGCTTTTGGTTTTCAGGCAGGAGGATCAATGCAATTTATTAAGATAATAAGCTAATAAGAAAATAATAATAATATTTCAAAGGGAGAAAGAGAATGGATATGAACCTGACTTAGGTCAAGGTTTAGCAAGCACAGTGTGATTAAAGATGCTGCATGGCAATATCCCAGTGCATTGTCACAGATCCTGGGGCTCTGACATAGCAAAATAAAACAGTTGTGTCATATTTGTGGACATGCTCTGAAACTTGTGGAATAGGACAACATTCCTGTTCCCCTGAGTTGTGTGTGTTTTCAGCACTCTTTTGGAGAAGGAAGGATCTGCCCCTGTCAACAGTGTTAAAGTGAAGCACAAAGACATGGGAGAAAAAGTGTTTTCTAGATTTCTATATTTAATTCACAGTACTTGAGCTGCTTGCAGTGTGCAATGGACTACAAAATCATGTCTATAAAATTGTAGGTGCAGGTCTGTCCAAAACAGCATCTAAAAAGGTAATAATACAGGAAATTCTGGCTTAGTGATTTTTCCTCTGTGGAATCAAACCCCAAGTATTGAAAAAATGCTTTAAAAATAAGTATGCACTTCTGCTTGCTTTTCTTTTTTGTGCTCTGCTATTATAACTTTTTTGCTTACTTTTCAGTAGAGTAACAACTTTTCCACAGAGTAGTTTGTTTTAAAGACGTTTTTTTAATGTTCCTTCTAGCACTGGGCTGCTTGAACACCTGTAATTTGAAGCCTGTCCATTTTCTTCTTAGGGGCAATTTTTTTTTCTTTTGTGGTGGAAAACCAAACCCAAAAGTCTTGGAGCTTTTGTGCTGTACACACAGATGACTTCTATTTTCAGACTACATAAATAGCGGTTTCTAAGGGGGAGTAACTTTTGACTCTTTACAAAAAAAAAAATTGAAACATAAAAATATTTTGAACCCAGTTCTGCTCACTTACAGTTTGTGTAAATCTGCCATCTGACATCCAGGGCCACGGTGAAGAAAGGCTTGTGCAGGCACAGGAACACTATTTTCTGCTTGTGATGATGATTTATTTCACACTTCAAAATTCACCAAGCTCTCTGAAGTTAAAACAGCAGATAAAGTGTGTGGGAAAAAAACGTCCTTCCTCTTAATCTGCGTAGGAAAAATCCCAGTATGTCAGATAATGGTTTGAACATTATTAGTCCTTCTCTAAACTTAAACTTTTCATACCAGAGGAGCAAATTCTGCCCTCAGATGAACGAATTCCATTCACATGCTTGTTACTGGGAGCAGAAGTAATCTCTGATCCTGAGGGGTTTTTTAAGGTCAGACCTAAGGACTGGTGCTTGGGGCTGTGCTAAACGAGTTCTGTTCTATTTGACCCTGCCAAGGAACTCACTGCGGTTATTTGAATGTCTGACACGACTTTTTCTCTTGTTTCCTGAAAGAAAAATAAAGAAAATGAAGAAAAAATAAGAAAACATTGCAAACAGGTGGCAAATGTAGATAAAGTGGCTTTTAATGTGCTCTGTAGGCCAGCTATTTCCAGTGGTGGGCCAAGTTTGCAAGCCCATGGTGGTGGTTAATTTGCTTTGGCTCATATTTCTCATGGTCAATAATACCATTCTTTCACATGCTCTAAAGGCAGATGACAGAGAACATTTTACTCCTGTACAGTTTGTTACTGGGAGTGTAAAAAATTTTACCCTGCAGCCAAATGGATCTCAGTTACACCTAAACGTGCAAAAATGCCAAAGTCATAAGTTTTAGTTGAAAGCAGAAATAAAAGGGTTCTTATGTAAGGCAAAATTACTTCAGATCAGAATAAATTTATTACCTGGACAAATCAGATATTTGGTCAAGTTCAACTGTTTGTATTGTGACCTGACTCTCTAACAAACTTAACTGGACATCATCAATTTTTCAAAGTAAAGCTATAAATTACTTCTAAATATATTCCTGGGTATCTATTTGTATGTGTTATATGTGTGTGTCTTACACACTGATCTGTATCTTTGGTCAGACAGACCGAAACCCCTCACAAGTTTCCTCCTCACTTAGGTTGCTTTGCTGGAGCTGTTTTTAGATCCCTTCATAGGATTCTCTCTAATTACCTAAAACACTTCCAGCAAGGCTTGTAAACCTTTGCAAGAGGGGAGCAGAGTGAGGGGGTACTTGTGATACCAAGTCTCCAGGTGTTCAAAGCTGTTCCCTATACCTTGTTCCCTACCCTGTGGTTTCTAGTCCTGTAGGATCTTGCTCCCCTCTAGAAAATAACTGGCTTGAATGGAAAAAGGAGATCCTGTGTTCCTTTGTTGTGGGTGTTGTGGATGAACTAAAAAAAGCTGTTCTTCTTCTTTAATATATTTGCTTCTTCCCAAGGATTGCTGAAGCTGCTGCCTACAAAGGTTACATGATCTCAGCAACCAGTTATCTCATCTCTATCAAAGTGGAGCCTCTACCCAAGTTGTCCCACAATCTGTCAGGATCTCCTCTCATTACCATCCAGCTCACCCACAAATTGGTAAGTGGAATGGAAACTACCAGTTTAGGTCACAGTCAGGGCTGTTCAAAACTTCGGTGCCTGTGGCGACTTCTTTGTGTTTCTCTCATCATTTTCGTGGGCATTTTTCGTGGCAATTGAGATGGTGTTTGTGGTACAATATAATGTTTTCCCAACCACTGTGACTCCTGTTTCCATCACTGCAAAAGGCTGATTGGTGCACATGTTGAAGAAGAAGGTGAAGTAGCAAGTGCAGCTTTAGGCCTTTCTGTGTGTGCTGCTCTAAGGGTGTGTTTGTGCAGCCTGCGACAGAGCGGGGTAGATTGCTGCTTTCTCATTAGAAGTGGCCAAAACCAAGAATTCACTTGTGGTTTTGCTTTTGGTCTTAGTCCACGCTGAGATAACTGAGGGATTTTGAATGAATAAACCCAGAGAAGGAACTCCTCCAAGGGCAGGTGGAAGTAGGATGGGCAGAGCATCTGCTGGGTAGGAGTGGAGGGGTTCAAATCCCTGTTCGAGTCTGAACTGCCCTTTCTAGAGAGCAGAGCTTTCTGAATCTGAGAAACAAGAGCCAAAAAATATGAGAATCTGAGCAAACTTGGAGAAAAGTTTGAATAAAACTGATCAGTTTCAGGATTTCAACTCTTAAATGTTTCCTAGAAAACGTCTCTTAGATGTTCTTCTAAATACTGTATCGTGTTTTTTTTCAATGGATGTTTCCAAGCCAGCTTACCTTCTCCCTGTTGGGCTTCTGATGCAGGTGGAGTAAGCTACAGGAAGGAAATGAAAAATCCTCAAGGAATAGCAGTGTTTTGCTGATAGTTTTTCAAACTAAGGACTCCTGAAGGTCCCTGGTGGCCTTTTAGGGGAGGGCACTTGTGAAGACTGGGTTTTGTGCAGACAAAACTTGCAAATTGCACTTTGCTTTATTTATCCAGGCACCTCCTCATGCTGTAGTTATGATGATTTACTAGGAGGCTGTTAAGCAAACCTGTGGTTTTTTTCTTTTCACTGACTTGGATCATGGTATACAGGTAGAAATATTGCCTGTTCAGGTGTGACTTGGGTTTGTTTTGTGGTGGTTTTTTTGTGTGTGTGGGTTTGACTTTGGGTTTTTAAATAATTTTTTTTTAAATCCTCACAGAAGTTGGAGAAACATCCTATTTTAATAGCATTGAAAAAGTAGCTCAGTGCTGTTTGAAGTCAGTCATGGAAATACATTTATATTTAAAGTTCTGAGAATTCTGAGGGAGGAAGTATTTCTAAATGTGCAGAGAGCATGATCTTGAATTCAGTCCAATAAGCTGTGCTGGGATAATGACTGTGTTGGGTTTTGCTCTTAGGCACAAAGCCCTGAAAGGAGATGGGGAAGGCACAGCAGGTTCACCCCTCTGAAAGACAGGGAACTCTTCACCTGCTTATTCACTGCCTCCAGCATCAATCTGCTGCTGGGTTTTACATCTTATTAATTGTACAAACCTGTAGGGTTAGAAAACTCATAATCTCATTGTTTCTTTTTTTCCCCCTGAACAATTTGTGAACTTCAATTAGAAGTTGGTCCCACATTGGACTGTATAACCATTTCCCCAGTGTTTTTCAAAGCAAAACTAAATGTAAGAGTGGGAGGTATTTTATGTGCTTGTTTCAGACCCTAATTTCAGTGTTACCTGATGGTGAAGCACTTTGTTGATCTCCTAACTTGATTTCTGGACTTCCTTTTAAAATTCCAAACAGGATGTGAAAAATCCAAATGCTAAAAACCTTCAAGCCCCAAAACATTCTGAAATCCCCAGACGTGTTCAATCAGAAAATCTGTTTTGACATCATAAAATATTTTATTTAAATCGTGGTTTGCTGTATTTAATTGATATTGATTTCCCAGTGAAGGAATGTAATTCATCACTGGAATAGCTGTTTAAAAGGAGAACCTGGCATACAAGTCTGTAAAGAGAATGAATAAAGCTATGAGATCTGGGCAATGGGAATACATCTGGTTACCTGCTCTGCTTTTTTGGCTGTTCATGTGAATTTGCTAAAAAAAAAGGGGCATTAACCAGTGAGGAACAGAACCAACCCTCTGGGTATCTTATGTATGGATTCTAAATTCTCTGAGTAATCTTTAGAAACAAAGTTATAGTGTAGGCAGAAATACCTGGAATATTTGTCTGTGGGGAAGAGGTGCAGTAAGGAGTTGAGCAGAATGTGTGCAGCTCTGCTGAAATGGGATATACATTGAATTTGATAGGAAAACTGCTTGCCTCTGACACCTGTGGCTTTGGGGATATAATTTATTTTAATTAATGGGTAAGTTTAATATTAAGGAATGGGTGAGTAGATTATTCCAGTTATGTGGGAGTGTGGCAGCAGTGGGTTAAACCTGTTCTCTTTTACACTGCTGTGTCTCCAATGAATTCCACGGAATAATTTTGAACCATATAAATTTAGACAATTTACTTATGAATTTACTTAAGTAAATTACTTAAGCAAATTTACAGAAGTCAATTCCAGGGAATTGACTTAAGCAGACTGGGAAATGACTACATGTCTCTGGAAGCTTTCACATGATACCAGCACAGATCCTTTCTTTCCCACTACATATTGTTTCACTCTGAAGTGGTTTCATTTGGCTGAGCATGACCCCTCATGAAATAAAAGTAGAATTTAAAATGTAAAAGAAATTCTGGCTGCAAGATCACTGTGTTGAGTATGTGCTCTAAAGAGTAGCAGTCAAGCTATTTATCTGAGTTATAGTATGATTAAACTGAGAGCATAAAATCTGGCTTACAAACCTGTTTTATCCATTAAAATTCTGCAGTAAGGGGAGAAACATTTGAATGTTTGTTTGTTCCACGTAATGTTCTCAGCTTAACAGAGGAAAGTGCACTAAGAAAAAAATAAAAAATGCCAAGTCCAAACAAACAGTTTTTCTTTATTAATATTTAAGTTTGAGTATGGCTTTTTAATTCTTTTTCTTCTAATGTGTATAGGAAAAATGCCAATCATTAAGCAAGAGGGGAAAAAAGGGGAGTAAAATAAACCATGTCTATTTTAGGAAATAGTTACAAAGAAAATGTCTGTGAACTGAATATCACCTCTTGAAACAAAACTTCACAGAGCATTTGTCATTCCACAGCTTAACTCGTGGTTAGTTAAATCTCCTCTTAAACAAGGATTCTCTGGGTTTCTCTGAAATGCTCTGCATTGCTTACAGAGCTTTTAGGAGCTTGTGAGGTAATTAAGTTTCTCACTTTGAAACACGAGGCAATGCAAACTGAGGCTCATATCTAATCCACTGGGTAAGAATACAGGGAATATTTATTAATAGCATGTTAATGCTTCCTTTTCTAGAGAGCATGACAGGGCAGAGGGCACAGAGGACAGGCTGGAGGCTAAACTGGAGCACAGGAGCTGAGAAGTCACCTCCTAGTTAATGCACAGGCTGTTAATTTGTGTGTACAAGGACCAGGGAGAGCAGACTGCAGACTCACCTCCATCAGAAAAGGACATCTAATTACAGCCATTAGGTGTGATGTTCAGGCTCACAGCTGGATTCTCATGGGACCAGTATTGCTGGTTGACTTTCTCTCTACCAGCAGAGCAGGCAGATAATTTTCTGGTCAAGCTTCCATTAGTGGAAAATGGTTTTCTGACTTAAAATGGAATTTCTCGTGATTCGAGAAGAATAAGTCATCACATTTTTTTTTTTTCCACAAGATTAAAATATGACTTGTTTAAATCCTTCTTGTGAAGAAAAGACTCCCTGTGGATAGGATAGATGTGTATGTTTTATTACTTATAGTCTTTTAATCACCACTATTCTGACAACAGTTTATTTTGTTGCAAAGTCCCCAAAACCGCTTTTTCTGTTACTCTTTCTTTTATCTTATGAAACTATTAACAGCTTTGGAAAGATTGTTGTGCAAGAAGTCTTCATCATCAAGGATTTAGAATTAACTTCTTTGCATAAGAGTATAAAGTGATTGTTTTATTCTTTCTGCCAGTCTGAAGAAAACTTATCCACTCTTCCTATCCACAGTGTCTGCTTTTATAGCACAATGACATAGCTGGGGTGGAAAGCAGTTCTCACTTTCCTTCTCTGCAGATATAAGATAGCTTTTCCTGTGATATTTGGGCATCAGAAAGGGCCTTTTTGCTTGAGATTTTTTGCATATTTAAGAATTACATTGATGGATTTTTTAATGACTGGCCCTTCCTTTCCACTGCTCAGGGGGGGCAAGATGAAGATGAGAGAGAATCAGCAGTACTTTGTGACACTGTAGAGACTCAGATCTGTTGTCACCATGTTAAGCTGTTTTATTGACAGTAGAATTCTAAATCTCATTAAATATTTCATACTGTTGATTGACTATTTGTCATAAAGCAGCCTTGCCAGTCACCACAACCTGTGCAGAGAGTGGGGAGAGCTTGCTCTCTGTATACATATTGTTTTCTTTCCAGAGCTTGTATGAAAAACTATCAAAGTCTGTAATTCAAGAAAATCACATTCATTGACAGTATTTGCTGTAGTTGCAGGACATTCAGTGTGAACACTGAATATATACATTTCTCTTTATCAGCAAAACTTTGTCTGAATTAAGTCCTCCAAGAGACAGAGGTTGATTTAGTCAGTTGTTATTCAGGAACACAGGAACATTTCACTGACACACAGGCATGTTTTTAACTGATTTAAAAAGTGATTATGCTCTGCTCTTCAGCAGCTTGGATGAACTACTGTCTCCATCAAAAAAAAAAGATAACAGATATCAACTAACACCTTCAGTGTGTGTGGGAGGATGTGAAGGCTGATGGTAGTTTGTAGCTGGAGACAGCTTAGTCTTGACCTGTCCAGATGTTTTGCAATGAGGCAACAGTACATTTTGTAAAATGATTATCTGAAAAAAAAAAATCATCTATTTCTAGGAAGATGTTTTTCATAGCAGGAGCAACTAGAGAAGAATTAACATTTCACTTGTGTGATCCAAGAAATTACAGCACAGGGTAGAAATTCAGAAGAGATGAATGTCAAGGCTGAAATGCAACACAACATGCTCTGGAAAAAGTCAGGAGAGGTGACAGAGGAAGGAATGGTGTCAAACTGCACCAATATTTTGTAAAATCCACATGGTTATGTAGCATGGACCTTGACTTTTGACCGTGCTGAAGTCACTTTTTGATACTCTGGGGACAAAGTAGCTATAAATTCTTGTGTTTCCTGACAAGGCAGCTGACTGTCTTTCAGCTTATAGAAACAGCAGCTTGGTATAAATCCAGGCATACTTGATGCAGAGAGGGCAAAGAACTGCCTAAGGTGATGGGACAGAAGTGGAGTCACACCCTGCATGGAGCAGCAGAGCTCCCTGCTCTGGTGATCCCTCGCTGTTCACTGGCACCGTAGAGAAAGTTGCTTTACATCTAGAAGAAGACTTTTTGTACACCAGTACCAAAGCAAGTAGTTTTCTCCAGG
Organism: Platyrinchus mystaceus; assembly: GCA_035041135.1. NCBI lineage: Eukaryota > Metazoa > Chordata > Aves > Passeriformes > Tyrannidae > Platyrinchus > Platyrinchus mystaceus. Next base: position 13,771,984 of record JAWWLV010000038.1, read on the forward strand.
GGTTTATTTTCTCTTTCCTCTTTGCAGAAGGGGAACATGTGCAGCTGCAGTTTTGGAGAGTTACAAGCTCCTGGCTGATACGCCCCGTGTGAGAGGCCTCACATGAAGATTAGATGCAAATTGGGAATTCTTAATGCAGATGGTTTCCCCCCCAGATATAGTTGGGGAAATTCACTTTAAAGATTTGCTTGATTCAGGGGAAAAATGCATGTTTTACTAAGATACTACCACGTTAGGACTAATTTAACATTGTCCTATCTCAGTCCTTTGCTCCATGCGGTTCACTTTAACAAAACACAGCGCTTGGGGAATTGTCTGCCTGACCACGAGGTGTTAATCTTTCCTGCCATATTATTGCACTGAATCATTCAAACAGCTGCTTCTCTCCTCACTTTTGAGGAGTTGCTGCTGCTCTTTTTCCTTTCTGCCATGAATGCTTCCCATCAGAACCCCACTGTGACCTGTTTCCTCCGTGCTCCTTTCCCAAGCGCTCCATCAATGGAGCTTTAGCAGCTTTTGCTCTTAATCCCGTCTCATCTTCTGTTATGTGACTTCCTCAAACCTCCAGAACCAGGAGTCCTAGGAGAGCATCAGCATTCAGTGTAGTTAGTGCAGCCTGAATGTCTGGGAAGGGCCCTCCTGGGGTTCTCCTTGGGAGGTGGTGAAGTGCCAGGAAAAGACAGACCTTCTCTTCTCTGAACTCTGCTCCATTTATAGGAAAGTGCTCCTATAGATGGTTCTCTTGCAGCTCAGAGAGTTAGGCACAAGGTTAAGGAACATTTTCCTTGAGCTTTTAATGAGGCAGTGGGACTTTTGCCCCTAAAATGCACCCAAATGTCATCCTTTTTCTGCCTTTTTCCTGGGCATGCGTTATCCTGAGCTTTGTTTAACATCAATGCTGATAAGAAAATAAAACAAGGGAAGAACCAATTCCCATTTGCACACAAATATTAGTGCTACCACGAGAGAGACAAATCAATGTGGAGCCAATTTATTTTTATGGCAAGTTAAGTGTTGACTAATTTATATATTGACTGAGGAGAAATGATGACTCTTGCCCACCTCTGCAGGTATAATTTTTCACTGGAGGGGTTTTGACAGAAAGAACTTGACTAAAATACAGTTAAGACTATGACTCTTGCAGGATGTACCACAATTAAAGAAAAAGGAAAAAAATAATAATAAAGCCTGTAATTTAAAAATCAATGCAAAGTTTTGCACTTTGTTAAGCAAGTTAAGTCCTTGCTATAAAGAACAGAGGAAATCCATTGAGTTCACATGAGAAATGAACGTAGTTGCAGCTAATTTTCTCGTTCCTGGGCAACCTTAAAACACCAGTAGTCATTGTGATGAAATACAGCATCTCTTAACAGTACAGCAATAGTTTTGTTAATGTTATCAACAGAAACATCCCAGGACTTATCTTCTCATAGGAATCCATTCTAAAAAGACCTGGAAAGGTGCAGCTACAAAAAAATATAGATTTTCGTTAAGGACATTGAAGATGGGCTGCTGTAAGAATCAGGACTGCTTTGTAACAAACTGTAATTCATAGAAGGTTTAATTTCCACCTCAGAACAGGTTTAAACCTTTTGGAAATGAGCAGGTGATGAAAGGCTGTGAAGATGGAACATGTTTGGAAGAAGAATGGGGTCCATTGCTTATACTCTGGGTTAGAACATGTTAGAACATCACTTGAAACACTTTTTTGGTTGGTTGGTTTTGGGTGCACGTGTCCAAAAGAGTACAAGAAAAAGATGGATATGGATAGTAGCAGGAAATTTATTCATTTGTATGTACTTCTATATCACAGATTATTTAAGCTTTTTGAACAGGGAACTCCTCCATGTTGGCTTGCAGTTGAGAGGGATTGGACCAGGAACTTTTGCAAGTTGTCCATTGGCAGGTTGCACACATTAGACATGGATGATGAATGTTAGGGAGTTCAGTATGGTTTTGTGGAACTCAGAAGTTTTAGTTTATGATAATGAGGGTGGAAAAGTTGTCTTCAACTTTGCTGTTCTGGTGATAAAGAAATAGTGGGCAGTTTCCAAATGGAATGAATTTATAGTTAGGATTTGAGGATTTAAAGCTCTACAAGTCCACTTAATATAAATTTATTTCCTCCCCTCCTCTTTTAAATATTCCCAATTTCTGCAGGCAAATGTGAATATTGCCTTGGACCACTGAGTGGGAAAACTAGAATATGTTCTGCATTAACAGTAGAATCATCACAACCATAATAGTAAAGTGGGGCAGTTTGAGGGAGAAATGACGGTTATACAGTCTAATAGAGGCAAAGATTATTGCTCTGCTGCTGGTGATGAGCAGCGTTAGCACAGAAATAATTGCACAGTTAATTGGACCCTTTTTATTACACCCCTGATCTGTTGCATTTAACCAGCAATGGGAAAACAGGGCACCTGCTCAGCAGTGGTGAGGGTGATCTTTGCCTTTCCCCAGTGGAATTTCTCCAAGGCAAACCCAAAGGCAGCAGGGGGGGGTTTGGCAGCTCTGAGTGAACTAATCACAGGGCAGCGCTCGGGCTAAGTATGGGCTGTGTTACAGGGACAGCACCCATCTAAAACACTGCTTGCTCTTCCTTCACACAATATAAATAAAAACTTTGGCTCCCAAGCAGCGTTAATTTTAGCTCAGAAAGGGCAGAGGAGTTCTACTTTAGAGAAGGGGGTGGATGGTGAATTTGTGGGTTTGCCTGTTCCCCTCCCCACAGTTCCCCCCCAGGCAGATGAACTCCACTCCCTCTGGTAGGTAATGACATAAACAGCTAGTAATAGAAACTTGGAGTTGTTGTTCTAGCAGGAAATGTGGAGCTGCTAAGGAGGGATTTTCCCTTTTTTTTTTTTTAAAAAAAAAAAAAAAAAAAAAAGCACAGTCCTTCCCAATTTAAGAGGCAACACAAACTGGCTCAGCAGCAAGATTCCTATCAGGACAGCCAAGAGGAACTGCATTTCAGTGACTCACCCTGAAGCCAGCTCTGCATACCTTCCTCCTCTGCAGCAGCTCACTATAAATTTCAATAATCTTGAGCTGTTCAGGCTATCATTTAATGACTAACATATGCTCTGAGAAGGGGAAAGTGCACTCTAGATGAAGGCAGAGCTCCTGTGATAACAGGATCAGTTTGACAACCAGAGCATCACAGCTTAGGAGAGGCAGCAACAGGTTCTGCAGGGATGACTCCTGTGGTTTGAGTCAGGCACAGTGCCAAGTGCTCTGCTGAAGTTGGGTGTTAGGTAGTGCTAAGCAAGGAGAGATAGAAGATGTGAAAATCATAAAGAGAAAAATCCCATTAACTAATAAAATCGAAAGATATTTAATTAATTTTCCATAAAAATGTTGGGTAAATTTAAAGTTCTAATTCAGAATATTAACTTGTTCCTTTAAAAAAACCCCTTACATTTGCCTTTTTAATTTCTTTCTTCTCACGGGTTTTTAATTTTCTAAATGCTTTTTTCTTTGAGAATTAATTTTTCTTAGGTCATTGGATTTTAATATTTTGCTTTTATTTGTTCCTCCAGGGTTAAGTGGAGTTGTTTCATGAATATCTCTAATGCAAGGGGCTATATAATATGCTTTATGTAAAGATCAGTTTGGAAATCCTTATAAAGATAAGTGTAGAAACATGTCTCAGGGGCAGAGGTATTTTTAGTTAAAAATCTACTGGTTGTTTTCAGAGAAATCAGGAATAGATACATACCTAAAATAATAGGTGAAATATTCTCAGGTTAAGTTAGAGCAAGACTAATTTTTTTTTTGCTTGTCATGTAGGTATCTATCCTAATTTAGTCATCTTATAGTCTGCTATTTATATGTATGACTAATGTTAAACACTGTATTGCTGTAAAACAGGCAAGAGCTGGGAGTGCTGAACCAGATAATGTGGGGCTTTAACTGAGCCCGAATGCATTGGGAGAGGGAAGATACAACAATCCACCCTGAAATTAAACCACTGGCATTTATTTTACATATGGTGCTCTGCAGGAGGAATTTACAGGGTTAGGCTGATGAAATGTGCTTTGACAGATCATGTAGTGATTTAGGGTGGAATTAATCCCTGGATGCTGGTGAAAAATGTTTGCTCACAAGCTTTTAGTCCATCAGCTTCATTATTTTGCATTTATGCCAACAGAAGAGCTGTGAAATGAATTAATCCCGTATACTATGGCTAAATGTCTTTGTTCAGTGTAATAATTGGTGATATTACCAAAAGTTTGGAGATTTTGCTGTGAAGCTACCTCAGGACTTTCACTCTGGATAAGCAGGAGGAAGGGAAGGGGTTGTGCAAAGCACCAGGGCATTGGGGAGATTCCTGTGATGTGCATTATAGGCTGGTACAAAAAGCTCCACAAGACCCACCATTTATTATTTCAGACCATTTATTTCAGACTGGCATATCCAGGCTTTGAAACTTTAACTGTTAAAGTCAAACTGTTTGATGAGTGGCAGGGCACACTTAGAGAGGAGATCGAAATGTTCCCTTTCTTGGTCCTGTGACTGCAATGTTGAGCCCTCCTAAACTGTCACCAAGGAGCTGTGACAGCTCCACGTGTCTCTCCTTGGCAAAAGCAGCTGGGCTTTATGTAAATTCCTTCGAGGAGCAGAAATATTTACATTGAAAACCCGCCAAGAGTCACACGAAGTGTTAGTGGGGTAAAGGAGGCGTGGGCGAAGGGAGGAAATCATCCAGGGAATAATTTAATGCAGCAGGAGAAAAATATTGCACAAACACCGTTCCTGTTGCAGCACTTTGCTCTTGGGAGCAGGTGCCAGTGGGAGGTGAATAAGCAGAATTCAGCACCCTCTGTGGGACTGAGGGCTCTGGCAAAGTGACTGAGTGCTGTCAGCTCTGCCACTTCACCTGGGGGAAGCTTAGGGCAATTTTGAACCTTTTTGGGACAAAGCTTTTGGTAAGTGAGGTTCAGTCAGGCCCTTTTATGCCTGCACTGATAGCCCAGCTGGCAGGAGCAGTGAAGGTGCGTCCCTGGACAGGCTGGGTGCTCCTCACTGCACCAATCCATGTGGAATGTGCAGGATTCCAGCTCTTTGCAGCCAACTGTGCTCAGTCTGTGTCTCTCAGTGGAATTCCTCCCCTTAAACCCTGCTAGTGATTTGTTATCTGTCTAACAAGGGGACTTTCTGCCTTATTTTCTCTTGTGGATTTCTCTTTAACGTTCAAATGTGCAAGAATGAAAGAGCAGAATGGGAATGGCCAGTTGGGAGGGATGAAATGGGATGTTGTGTGCAAATCATTCAGTATTAAAGTCCCACACAATCCCCCGAAGGCAGAGTGGAGGCAACAACCTCCTTTAAAATGTGTTATTAAGCCTGATTATTTATTTTAAGAAACAAGTATCCTTGCACTTATCTAAGTACGTGATTTCACTTCAAATCATGTATTTCACTGTTAACCACACAAACATCAAACCCAAGTCTATCCTGTGAACATAAAACCTGAGGAATGATAGAAGAATTTCCAGTAAAAAATTTATTAAAAGGATTGCAGAGACTTAGTGCTTTGTTGTGGTAAAGTCTATACCCAAGGGAACAAAAGCACAACTTCAGTATATAGTGTATTTCTTTATTGTATATTTTCATTCTTCATAGTCTGCAGACTGTTGATTAGCTTTTTACTTCCCTCAACTTGAATATTTTGTATATCCCAGAACTAGATTTACATATTTTAGCTCATTCTTTGGCTTTCTCTTGAGGAAAGTTAGAACTCAGTAAATATTATCAAAAAAAAAAAAAAAGCCATAAATATTCTTCCACTTAAGAAAAAAAAGATTTTAAATTTGCTTCCTGCAGCTATCAACTAGCCAGCAGAAAACAAATGTACTGGCAAGAATATTTAGCAGAGCAGCAAATTTTAAGTGGTTACAGAAGACTGTTCCTGGAAGGCAGACTCCAAAAAGCAAGCTGTCACATTTTTCCTAGGTATCTACCATTTTTTTGATGTTTTATATGTATTTGCCTGACTCTGTCTTTGCTAATGATATATCAAAACACTCAGGGATTTACTGGATTAAATAAATACAGTGATCAACTGTTTAAGGGCCATTAATCAATGCAATGATTCTATACTGGTGTCACTTCACTCTTGCTGCACACATTTCACCCCTATCTTTGCTGGAGTGCAGGTCTTGTAGGACAGAATTTTATCACTTGATATCTAAGCTTCTATTCATTTCTCATCTGTTTTCTTTTGGGTCACCAAGGAATTTTAGATTCATGCCACAGCTTTTTGTGCCAACTTTCGCAGCCTTCATCAGTGCTAGCAAAGAGTGAGTTGGCTTCTGAACTGCAGATTATCAAGCCAAAATGCTGGAGGTGAACTTGCTGCCCTTTGCACTCGAGGAAGAGCAGACAAAATTCTTATTGGACTTTCCAAGGGTCAGGAGGCAGGAACAGTCCAGTGACTGGGACGTGGAGTTTCACTCGCTGCTCTTCCAGTGGGTTCCTATAGCAATTCAGAAAATGCAGATCTAAAAGCATTTGGGTATCCATTTATCCTCTCTTAGAGTGAAGCTTGCACTCTGTTTGCATTTGAAGGCCTGGGGCAGAGTGTGTTTGAGTAACACTTTGGTGTTTTAACATCCCCTACCACTGATCCCCGTGTTTGCTCAACAACCTGGGCTGCACGTGCGGTCAAGAAGAGGTCTTAAATCTTCCAGGAGATGATCCATCTAGTGCCAAAGTATTTGTTTAAAAAGTTCTGGCTGAATCCCTCCTATTTGTCTCGACTGATAAGGGAACCTGCAGTGAGAAACATGCAGATTTGCTCAGCTAAACCCCACCCTACTGCCTTACTTGGCTGTACAGTTGCACAGATCAGCACTCCAAACTTCCCTGCTGTGAACAATAACACGAGGGGAGCAATAGGGATACATCAAGGAATTAGAGGTGCTTTTTGTGCCTGGTGTGAAGACTGCAGAGATGAGATGTGGAGATTTATATTTGTAATGGTTGATGTTTGAATTACTCGCTGGGAAAAACTCACCCCGTTTTGGATTTTCTGGAACGTGCAGTTTTTTGAGCCTAAGGAATGCACTTGGAAAGATAGAGGAAAAAATAAAAAGGAAAGATATTGAGACTGTGAAAGTCCTTTATTTTTCCTCATATTCCTTCTTGCATGACTGAACCAGATTTTATGTTTTGATGACACCGCAAATGTGACATTTCAGCCCAGAGCTATAGAGCCCTGAAAATAAAAATGTGTCTTGCAGCCACTGATGGATCACTGACAGGGCTGGAGCTCCCAAACTAATGGGAAATGATGACAAGCCCTGCATACAGATAAATTGTTTCAGTCTGAGCTGCAGCCTCTCTCATTTGTCTGACACTGTTCTTTATAGGACATTGTCTCAGAGCACTGGGTCTCTGAGCAGCAGATAAAGATGTGTCATCCAGCTGTGGTTTGTGCTAAGTTACAGCATCCAGCATTTCTTCAGTTGCTTAACTCCTGGTGAAAGGATCAGGGCTTGGATGCTGCGTTTTCCCCAGTGTAAAGGACCAGGTAGGAACCAGGCTGAGCCTGGGCAAGCCTGGCTTGGTGCAGATGGCATTTGAGCCAGCTCAACCATGCCTGCCCACAGCCCTCAGGTCCCTGCAGAGGGGGAAGGATCAGCCCTGTGCCAAGTGCCACTTCTCCTTGTGTATTGTGTGGCTTGGTGGGTGGCTCTTGGTTTGGTTTAAGAGTAGGAGGGACAGTACAGATAGCAATATTTTGCATTTTGTGCACGATATCTCCTGTGACACACTGTCTGACAACTTCACAAAATATAGGCTAAAAATAAAGGTAAGTTTCAGAGGGGTGGTAAAAAAAAAAAAAAGTGCAGCAGAAACATATGGTCTGATGAGAATCTAAGTGCCTTATGTTTTGAGAACTAGATATATGAGCATGTTCTAGTGTACTCCATTTAATCTGCTCCAAGCTTGAGAGCGTGGCAAAACAGCAGCTTTGTTCTCTATTGATGAAAACCAGCGTTACATTGCAAATCTTACTGGTAGCAAGACAAATGTGAACAAAACAGCTGTGTTATGATCAGCATGTGATGCAACAGCTTTTCCTCTCTGCCTCCTGGTTTTGAATCTGTCCCTCCTGAGGGAAGAACCCGTGGGGTGATGCTGAGGATGAAGGCTGGGAAGGGAGGCAGTTGCCCTCCCTGGGAGCAGGGAGATGGTTCTGGCTGCTGTCCCTGCTGGCCCCAAGCTGACATGAAGATCAGTAGTTTATACCACAGTGATAATATGTTGTAGTGCCAGTAACTTTTTATAACACTCATAAAATTCCTTATTCCCATGGGGAAACATTCCTCCAGTGTGGGCAGTAAAATGATCACTTTCAGATGTCAGTGTGGACTTCTAGATTGAGAGGCTGCCAACTATATATTGAGGTGACCAGATTTTCTAGGCTCCAAGTTAAGGAGAAGTAGTTTGGAGAAATGGAAGGAGAAGGAATGTAAACCCCACCTGGGATATCATTAGAAGCCTTCAGTCAAGCCAGGAGTCCCTTCCCCTTTCTTACATCTACTCCTCTGTCGTATCTTGAAAATCAGATCCTAAATGACCGTATCAAACAGCCGTCACAACCTGCTGTGTTATTTCACTTAAAGTCACTTTTTGCTCCATAATCTGATCCTTGCCCTACATTCCTTTGGTATAACCTGTGTAAGTATTTTCCAGGGTTCGTTCTGTAGCCGCTCATGCCAGCTACAAAAACTCCAGACTTCAAGAAAATGTGAGCAATGAGGCAGTGCCTTCCAGCACGGCTGTGCCTGGGGGTGCCAGGCCAGGCTGCTGAAGGAATGCACTCCATGGAGAGCACCAGGCAGTGGGGATGATTTTTTCCTCCTAAAAATGTTATCACTGGAAATGTGTGTTGAATAAACTAAGCACAGCTCAAATATCACGTCTGCTTAACTGTGACAGTTCTGGGTGGGGCAATGACTAATTACCATCTTCAGGAAAATATACCAGCACTAAGCCTTTAGGACCTGGTTTGGTTTCTGTCTGCTTTCTGAACAGAAAGTTTCTTTTGAAATCCTTTCTGTTTGCTGGTGTAACACATTAAAAGCTATTTGTGAAAACTTTAGGTTCCTTGCAGGGAGGTAATGGAGGCACAGGAGTCTTCCCACTTTCAAGATTTCACAGTCAGTCACTCCTTAGAAATTTGTGCTCTCATTTTTATGATATTTCTAAGGTGTTGTTCAGCTTTTTTTTTCTAACAGTCTGCTAAGTGATTTCCTGTCTTTTCAACCTGAAAAATAAACAGCTGCATTATTATTGCAATAACAGATGTGCTTATTCCTACAATTAAACCTTGCAAAATAAGAAGTCATTTTGGACTGAAAGCCTACAGATACCTATATTTAATTTCTCCTACATAACTAGTAGCTTGAAGAGTGATGATCTTGATTCTAAGATCCAAACCACAATTTCCATCCTTCTGCTAGGGTTGATCAAAGATGTTGGGTGGGCTGTGATTGACTTCAGAGGATTTGATTTAAGCTGTTATGGGACACAGTTTTTGAAACTCATGGAAACTGGATCCATGAAAGAGAATTGCTATCTATCTGTATAATATATGGAAGAGGATGGAATTAAGAAAGTACCTTTGTAGTGACATTTGAGTAGATCAATAGTCAAATAATGCAGGTGATGTTCCAATTGTGTTACTAGAGGTGTCAGTTCCTCACAGTTAATGTAATTATGGATTACACAGATCTCCTTAGTAATGCAATGCCCCCTCTCTGCTACTGATATTTGAAACAACAGTGTGTCCTTGTGAAAAATCTTGTTTTAATTAAATGTTGAGTAACCTTTATCTTCTGAAAATCACGAATAAGTAAGGCATACACGGTGTTTTATTTGAAATAGAAACAGCATCATTTTAGCACTATCTGTTTAAAGACACATGTACCTAATTCTTTACAGGGACAGGATCTAAGCTGGTAGATTGCTGAATTATTTTCAGACAAAGTATCTACAAAACAGCAACTATCAGCCACCAGTCAGCAGGCTTACTTAGTTCAAGTTAAGGGCAGAAATAGGTAGAGCAGTATGGCTCTAGACTGTCTTTATTTTCATTCACAGATATAAGATTCCAAACCAGGCATTATGTCAGAATCTCTTAGCAATGAAAAACTTGACAAAGCAGACAAAAATTTGATTTACTAGTAAGTCTTCATATTCCAGTACTACTGGCATTAAATTTCTTTTAGAGAGCAAAAGCAAATTAAAAAATACAATGTATTTTTCTACAGATGCTATAGAATGGAACTAATCTCAGGAAGCAGCACATCATAAGGCTGTTAAGTTCATTGAATATGTTTGTCATGAATGGCCATTGTGCAGCAGCAGTCAAATGTAAATTAAAACCAGATCTTCAGAAATAAGTGCCTTGCCTAAATAACAGTGTGAGCAGAAACAAGATGCTATTTTAAAAGCAATGATTGCCCCAAAAGGAATAGTGTAGGAATGGATTTAAACATGTCAAATTTCCTGACACTTGGAGTACTGTGTTTAATATTTGTGGATGGAAAAGCTGGAAACTGGGCTGAAAATTTGCATGTGGGTGAGGGGTATTTTCGGCCCAAATTTAGAACAACCACGTAAAGAGCATTTCAGTGTGAACCAGGTTCCATGTTAACAGCAAAACTGCATAAGAAACCCAGTGGAACTTAATCCTCTGAATTCTGGTGTAAGGTAGGGGAAGATTTTTCTCTGGCTGGGTGTGAGCAAAGCATTGGCTGAAGGTCTTTGTTCTGTAGCTGTGTTCTGTAAAGATGCAGAGCCTCTTCCCACCAAACCTGACAGCTGTTGCTTGTGCAGAAACAAAACACTTGTAAAGGCTGTCTTTGGAGAAAAAAGAAAAAAAAAAAAAAAAAAAAAGAAAAAAAAGAAATGCAGATGCTAAACCAGAAAAATACCTTTAAAGTTATATCAGCTGCAAAGGAAGGAGAGAAACTCCCTTCCAGCCCCACCTCTGATCTTCTTTCAGCTGTGCTGGTGTGTGCAGTTCATTTTTTCACGTAGATTATGAACTTAAAAGGTAACAACTACAATGACCACGTTCAAGATCATAAGAGATTCCAGCTTAGAAGCAGTACTTTAAAATTCAAGTACTTGTGTTTGGGGTTTAACTTGTGTTTTCTTTGAAAATGTTAGGTTGAGTGAGACTTAACTTCTTGTACACATTCAGCTTTACAGGAACCCTTATCTTTAAATTGTTTTCAGCTCTGGGATGCTCCTGGGAAGTCAAAGCATCTTCAAGTCCTCCTTCAATTTTTGCAGGAAAAAAGAGAAAGCTTCCTTTTGAGTAATTATTAACGTTTCACAGAATACAGAATGTTTTAATTTGAAGGAGCTTAAGAATCTCACTAAAAACACAGTATTTGCTCTAAAATCAGGAGTATGTGCCCAGATGAGAGAAAAGATCAGCTCAGATGTTGTTTTCCACCCATTAATGGTTGTGCCTCACAGGGACATGTTATAATTTTAACGTGAATATGCTTTTCCCCAAATTTATTGTGACCTGAGGCAGGTTGGTGAAACCTTTTTTTGTGCCTTTTGGTGACATGAGATTATATGAACACTGGCAGTGCAGGGGTTGCACGAGAATTAAACCTTTCCAATCAGTTCTGCAAAGAGACAGAGGTTGCTTGGGGTGAATCTGTAAAACAAAGCACTTTTCAGTGTGACATAATCCTGCTTTTTTTTACAAGTTTCTCAGACCACCCACTGTGGTTGGAGAGCCAGAATCTTCGATGGGGTATTGGAAGTGCAGTCAGATTGAACTAAAACTTCTGTGGGGAAAAAAGGCCCCTTGATAATGACTGAATTTTAAATCATTATCCATTCCATTATTGTTCTTTGTTTTTCCACCCGTTCGAACTGTAACGAGAGATCATCTCAAGGTACAAAGAATTTTAAGATTTCCACTTGTTCAGACATTGCACGATGTTTCCAGGATGTTTGGTCTCAGGAGGCTCTTGGTTGAGTGTGAGATGGCAGCAAAATCTTTAAATTTTGTTTTATTGGTTTTAAAAGGACAGGGGAGGTGAGTACTTAAATACAAAGCTGGGAAAATAAGCCTGGATTATGGTGTGGAGGCATTAGTCACAGGAACTGCAGTTCTTATTTAGTCTCTTAGGGTATATGAATCTCTTGGCTTTCAAAATGGGCACTAAAACATCTGTTGCTTCTTTGTTTATCATCTGTATTGTTCATCCTTCAGGTCGGAAAGAAAAAAAAATCAGGGCAAATTTCTGGCCCAGTTTTGCCTTTTCCAGCCCTTCCAATGAGAGAGACACTTCTCCATTTTCCATGAGAAGGAAGCCCTAAGCAGTATAACTCTGGGATGTCACAAAAAGACACCTCTTTGTGAAATTCTCACTGGCCCTGCTCCAACCTCTCTTTTTATTGCTTGGGGTTTCTTTTAGTCCAGGTGCCAAAGAACTGGGAGTTTTGTGTAATATACTGATATATCCACACGGCTCTGGTTCACCTGCAGACAGCAGGACATCCATGATTTTCCCTCTTATTTCTGGCCCTTAAATCTCTCTGTGGCAGACATTCCCCAAATACCAGCCCCTGTTTCCACTTAGGAAAGAAGATGCAGGTATGGCCTGAAATGTTCCACCATGGAGGCTGTGGGACCAAGGTCCAGGAGCTGGAGAAACCAGTTTTGTGCTGAAGGTGTCGGGGTTCTGGTGCACGGAGAGAGCTGGAAATACACGCAGATAAAGTTGTCAGCTGTTCACTCGGCCATCCCTTCCCTCGTGGCAGAGCAGAATGCAATCTGCTTCCTACATTAAATGCCTGCTCCCAAGGCACCTCACTCATCTGTTTGTCAGGCACAACACATCTGTGGAGCTCTGCTGGCCCCTGGGTAACTTGATTTCATCAGGGCTGGGGGAGGAAGGCCAACTGGGCGCTCTTGTTTTGCAGTCAGCCTGTGCATGACTTTCCTCCAGCAGGTCGGTGCATTCAGCTCTCCCAGGCAGGGTATGGTTTAGCTCTTTAAGGCTTCTCACAAAATATTGCTAGTTTGGCACAACCAAATTACACCTGCACCTGCTGTTTAGAGCACATACAGCAAACACAGTTCAAACAAAAGGACAAGAAATCACTCAGAAGAGCAATAGGGTACAAAGGGTATTTGCTTCTTTGCATCTCTCCATGCACTAAAATATTTGGGGGGGGGGTGCTTTCTGTCATTACAAATTATAAATAATTTCAGGGTGTTTCTTAGGAACACTCTCTTAAACAAATGGGTTATTTGCTGATATTAAAATAGTGTGCTAAGTCTGGAATACGTATGTGCTGTTGAGAGTGTTGCCATAAAAACCTTTGCATCACAGTTTTGAAGGATATTGGTGATACACTTTGCCTTGCTGTACTAATAACTTAGCTATTCTTCATGTTGTCACATGTGGACGTGGTGGCAAACAGGGACAAAAAAATCCACAATATCCAATTCACTACTGCCTGCAGGAGTCATTTACATTTGCAGAGAAGGGATGTAAAACACAGTACCTTGATTTCTCCATCTGTGTTTTGCAGGTGTGAACAATGGCATTGTAAAGTAAGATGTTTAGGAAATGTTCTGTGTTCTATGTTCTAAATGTTCGGTCTGACTCTTCTTGGAATTTAGTCTGTGCTGACAAATGTAAAAAAGTCTCTTTTTTTGGTGCAAGGTAGAAAATTCGGATCATGGCTCTGTTCCAGCCAATGTGAAGTTTCTCCTCTCATCCCTCCCTTTGGGATAAGTAAGCTGGGGAATATCTGAGAGTGGTCTGTGGGGAATGGAGTGGTCCAGGTGACCGGTTCTGTCCCTGTTACTGTAGATTTAGCATGCAAGATTATTAGGGGGGAGAGCTGGGTTGCCTCTTGCCTCCCATTCCACAATCCATAGTACAAACTATAATGGCAACTCAGCAGAATTAATGCCACACATTTCATTCACACGGACTTGTTGTTTTCTAAGAAACTAGACTGTGATTTAATGTTTCCTCGATGATTATCCAAAAATGTCAGTGGTCCTGGTCAAAGTCCAGCTCTGACTAAAGTGTGAACTTAGCTGAATCACAGACCAATTCCAATAAATTCCAGAACACAGGAAAAGATGTCCTGGCTTCCCAGAAGTGTTTGGGCCAGCCCTGCACTGCTGTCATTTGCTCTGTGCCCCAAACAACTGCTCTGCCTGGGCCAGTGCTAAACCAGCCACTCAGGGACCTGGGGTTGTTTGACTGACACACGTTTTTTTGGTGGTATAACTGACATTGTTATCTACCAGGAAGTTCTTCTGGTGTCAGTGTGTTGGCAGAACCTTGTCAGTGGCAATGAAGGTGTCATCCCAAAACCTGCTGCGCTGCCCTGGATGCCCTGAAGTCTGGGGCAGGGGGGGAAAGTGCTTCCCAAAACAATTGAGGGAATCTCCCAGAATGATGTTCCTCTGTTTCTGTTGGGGCTGAACTAAAAGATGCCTTGCTCAGATTGCTCGGCTTAAAAGAAAGGTTATATGGAAAGAAGCTGCCTTTAATTTGGAGCTGCCTTTAATTTAATATGGAGAGGAGCAGCAGGACCAGGCTGGTGAAGCAGCACAGGGCTCACAGGTGTCAGTGCTTAGGGCAAAGAGCTTGAGGTTCCTCAGACAGCCAGAGGGAGAGGAGAAGGAGCTGTGATATATGACCAGGAAATGTTTTCCTGAACTGCTCTTTTATTCACTCAGACTTGTAACTTTGGATGGGCTGAATTAGGTGTCAGTTGTGCTGAAAGGATTGAACAGCTGTGTAGTATTTTTAAAATGGAAACATTTTATTTCCGTGTTTAAACATGGAATATATTTCTTTTGACATGACATATTGTATCTGAATGTTTTCAGTGTTTCCCGTTTCAAAGATGAAACAAGATTCAAGGCTTTGTTACACACGTGTAGAGGGTCATTGTATCAAAGGAGGAAACTGCTTTTTTTTTTTGACAATCCAGAATGTTTCACTACACCTTCCAACCTTAGTTGCTGTTTTGATCATTATAAGCAGATTCCTCAGCTCTTTACTACACTCAGCTCAGTGCCTGAGCCACTTTCTTCTGGTCTTCAGGAGCTTCTGGTTTTCTCTTTCTTGACCCATCAGCAGCAACCAAACAGTGCTTGCTGCCTTTAGAGACAGAAATGCTGACAAACTTCTCTAAGTTTGTCAGTTTTCAGGGTGTGTTTTGCATTGTGATATCCCACTTTGTAAAGATGAAGTTTAACAGGCCTTTTTTTTTAAATTACTTCTGAGTATTCTTTGTGGGTCTCTGATGTTTTGGCTCTTTCTTCCATTTTCTGTGAATTACAATGGATTTAACTGAAAGCTGTGCTGAAACAGTTTAGCAAAGTGTTCTCATAACATTTTTATTCTCCTCCAGTCCTTCTTGTCAACACTGAGACAACGTGTCCACGGAGTTTGGTACACACATTTGAAAAGTCAAAATTAGTGGAATTCTGTTCACTTTCTTGCTGCTCAATACAAAATCAAAGTCCAGTTTCTGTCCTGCATACCAGGCTTTCATCTGTATCAACAATGGCAAATGTATAACATAACTTGATTCTTGAATTAGAAGGCAGAACATAGAAACGATGTCTGTAAAGGTAAATAGTGAGAAGATGGATACTGGAAGCCTGTTCATAACTCTGCACAGGATATACACCAAACCTACAGTTTGAGTTGTTTATATCTCACCAGAATGTGTGCTCAGAACAATACTAATCCTCTTCTGTCTGACAGGCACATTTGACACCCGATTTTGTAATGACAAGGAGATTCCACACTAGGAATGCAAACTAAATGAACTGAGCATTTCTTGTCCTTGTTGGACACGGCAGGAGTTACACAGAGGGTTATTCTGTGTGGGAGAAATCTTTGGGAATACTTAAGGGGCCGAGATAATTTAGGAGAAACAGGGGGTATTAAAAATCAATCCCTGATGTTAAGTAAGCACTAGGTCGATATTCTGTAACATGAATCAACCTCTTCAGTGCCACCTGTATAAGCTACAAAATAAAGAGAAATATATGTGGAGGTCAGCAGGTGAATATATTTTCACTCATCAGTGCCCATATTTCTGTCTGGAGTTTGCAGATGTCAGCAGCTTCAAATGTTTTCACCTTCCTGTGCTCTCTTAAACAGGCTGAAACATGTATGGCTTTCTTCAGAGGCAAACAGGATATTTAATGTTCTCCCCCCCAGCTGACAGGCAGGGCTAAGGTGTTTTAGGACACCAACATGAAAGTTTAAAAACGTGCTGTTTACCAAACACATAAAGAAAAGGGTGAAGATGAGGTGGTTATTTGAGGAGTAAAATGTCCCCAAACAATTTTTGTTGTTAATTGTTGTTCCTTTAATTGAGGTGGTACTGTCTGGGTGATCATCAGCCTTATTTATCCACACAAAAGAGGTAACTGAACTAACTTTTTAAATGATCATTCTCTTTCATGCCTTTCCCCCCTTTTTCCAAGGCTTCAGAACAAATTGTGCATGGGCAGTTGTATAATTATAATGTACCTGTGGTTGTCAAGAAAGTTTTCTGCCTTTCTGTGCTACAGCCCCTGAGTTCTCCAAGGGTCTCCTAAAATCCCAAACATCTGGACAATTGGAGAACAATGTCAGACCTTAACACAACAAAAGCATTTAAACACAAGCTTACAATATTCAAGCTTTGAGGGCCTTTTGCAATTTTTTTGTTGTTAGGCAGGGTTTTATTTGGGGGAAAGTGTTGCATACCCTGCAAGAGCTTCTTGCCTCTGCACTTTACCACAAGAGAATTGAATGTTGTGTTTTGCTGTTATTCTGACTCCTGACTCCACTGAGCAAATTTGATGAAAACTAGGCAGTGGCCCTTGTTAGGGTGTTTTGAAAACTCTTCACCATGTGATTCTGAAATGTTCTGACCTCGAAGAAGAACCCTAACAGTGCTCCAAGAATCAGGGAAGAGCCTTGGGAATCAGGAATAAATAAAAGGCTTTTCTGCTTTCAGCATTTCAGATTAGGCGAGTCTTTCTTTTCTCTCTATCTCAAATACCCAAGCTCTGAGTGTGCCTTCATTTCTGGTGCAGTGGCTCCCTCCTTGGAGACAGTGCTCTCCCTGGTGCAAGAACTCAATTGGACAGCACTGAGTTTTGCATAAAAGCTTATTTAGGACAAGTCTTCTGGGCTTCACCCAGGCAGAACTTTGCAATTTGTCAATATGAGGAATTAGAGCAGGAATTAACTGTAACAGCAATAAGATTTTGCATCACCTTATTGTCTTTTTATTTCATATTATATGATACCCTGTGGTGTAGCCTGGGTTTGGCTTTAGGGGTGTTTGGAGTGCAGCAGAGGCTGATGAATCTTGATTGCAAAGTGAAGGAGTGGGTTACACTCAGGTGAGGGGTCCTGTGCAGCTTCTCAGTACCTGCTCTTGGAAGGAGCTGCAGGATCCACTTCCACAGCCACCTTCCTTGGCCTCTGTTGGGCAGTTTGTGCCTGCAGAGGACCATCAGGAAGGACAAGGACTTCTGCTGTCAGCAGTATCAGAGGAAAAGAACTTCTTTCCCTGAATTGTGATATTTTGTGATTTAAGTCTGATTGATGATCTGAGAGGTCTTTCCCAACTTTAATGATTCTATTGATTCTGTGATCTTTCCTATATTGTTACTGCTTTTTTCTTTAAGACCTTCCAAGACCCTCTAAGCCTTCCCTTGCCCAGTGGGTGCCCTGTTGCTGCTTATTTTAGGAACACATATGACACTAAGACTGCATTTGGGAGACTGAGCTTGTGCAACCCTCTCATCTCAGGCACAGCTGCTAATTTAGTCTCCAGCTTCAGCTCCTCATCCTTAGCATGAGTATAACTAGATTGGGTCCCTGATTAGTGTTATGGGGATTAAATAAAATAGTAGTTCTGAAATGAAGAGAATCTTTTAAGTAGCTGGGTGTCACGGTTTAACACATCAGGCAGCTAAACACCAGTGTGGGATGGGGGAGAGAACTGGGGAAAAAAAATTACATTTTGTGGGTTGAGATAAAGACAGTTTAATAGGAAAGAAAGGGAAAGGAAAACAATAACAATGATAAAGGAAGTAAGATATAAAAAATAAGTGAAGAACAATGCAGTTGTTCAGCACCCAGAGACCGATGCCCGGCCAGCTTTCCCCCTGATGCCACACCATGATGGACATGATGCCACATGGTCTGGAACATCCCTTTGGTCAGCTGGGAACAGCTGTCCTGGCTGTGCCCCCTCCCAAATCCTTGTGCCCCCCAGCTGGGGGGGTGATGTAAGAACCTGCCAAGTCCTTGGCTTAGTGCAAACACCGCTTAGCAACAAGTAAAACACCGGTGTGTTATCAGCATTATTCTTATCCTAAAGCCAAAACACAGCACTGTACCAGCTACTAGGAAGAAAATTAACTCTATCCCAGCAAAATCAGGACTCTGGGTGAGGTCCTTCCTAATAAGATGGCATTAGAGTGCTGAATTCACATTGCACAATATTAGCAAATAAGGACCACGAGGGACAATAAATCCCCCACAGCCTGGTCTTAATTTATTTTAAACAGCAAAACAAATGAAACCCAATTAAGATCATAAGTCATAGTGTGAACGGAGTCCAGAAAAATGTCAGTTCCAATAAATATGACAAATAAAAGTATTGGCATAAATTCCAAGGATTTATATCATTGGCACCACAATAAGGCCTTCTTTAGCTGATCTTGAGACATGACTCAAAATGTGAAGAATGAGAAGATAAATATAAATAAAGGGATTTTTTTCCCCCTAAATGCTGAAAGGGTTATTTTTAACACAGTAAACATTTTCAAGTTAATGCTAGTCAGTGCAATTGGAAGAACTTCTTGGTGGGTTTAGTACAACCAGCTGAAGTATTCAAGATAATCTGTACTGAACTGTCACAGAGCTGGATAAAATAGATTATTATACTAATCAGATTATAATAACCCAGAGCATCATTCACAGTCTTCATAATCAGCTCTCGGTAATGAGTTCTGCATTACTTTTCCTTAGATATAACATTTCTAGAGAGGGAGAATTTCTTGTTCTGAGTATAAACTCTGCACTCACATTTTTTTTTGTGGAAATCCAGGTTTTAACAGCAGAGTGATTGAGGCATCAATCACAGCAGGGGGGGGCAACCCAAAAACTTTGTGACTAAGTCTTTTCTTAGGGCCATTTAGCACGAGTGAAATACAACCCATGAGATGAACACATGGAGGAGTGACTTGGTGCTCTGCTGGATTTATTGCTTCAACCTTTCACTCTTTCCAAAGGATGTCACCTTTCTGTGGGGCTGAGGGTTCACTCTCACAAGGTGCTGCTCTGACATCAGGAATGTGCATCAGGTTCTGTGCTTTTCCTTGGATGGAGCTCCATGAAGGCCAGCAAAGCTAATTTTGAGGCCTGGGACTCAGAGCTCACAAACGCTGAAAAACCCAATTCTGGAAAGCACAACAGCATATCTGTAGAACAACACTCACTGCAACGTGTTTTTGAGCTTAAGTACCTGAGATGTTATTCATCCCTTAATTTGATAACATCACTGTTCAAATAACAAATACTGCCTGTGAAAGAATACATTATAGTCACTCAAGTGATCTCCACCAGAATAATTGGCCTACAATCAAGCTGTAATTCGCCCTTTCAAGTAGATTGAGTGATCCAGATTGATTTAAAACAAAAGAGCTCCGTTTTTTCCCCAGCAAATAATAGATGCTCACATTCCACATTTTAAAATATAATTAATCATGGGATGTCATTCTGCTAATCTGAAATAGCTTCTGACAAAAACAACAGGATTTGGCATGTGGCTTTAAGCTTATAGTGGTGGGTGTTAGAAGTGGATATCTGCAAGTTAATCACAGTCTCTGTGGCCTTATTTACAATGAGATTTGCCTTGTCTTTGACTGTTTCAAACTGTGTGAAATTACTGTGTCCAGAGACCCAGCCACAAGTAAATTGCTCAAATTGTCCCCATCAGGCTGCATTCTTAATTTTCTGGTAGTGATAAATTATCCCTTATCCAAATCCCCTTATTCCTACTCTGATGACAGGTAATTGATAGAGAAGCACCTGGGGAAAATCCACGAGCTAGAAGGGTCTGCAGTATTTTGCAAGGTGAATTGCCCTGGGGTCAAGGTTCTCAGTGAGTGGAAACTGCTATAAAATATGCTGAATTCAGAAGGGTTTGGCTTTCTCACACTGAGCTGAGAACA
>JAWWLV010000038.1:13792361-13803589 GCA_035041135.1 Platyrinchus mystaceus
TTGAGCTGGACAAAAATAGCTTTTTATGTGGTGTTTCTGGTTTGTGGCTAACCAGGCTCTACGGTGGATCTCATGCAACTGTCATTCCCATGAACTTGAAAAAGATGCAGTTTGTGTGCCAAGTTTCAGATATGCTCTAAGCAAACCATGCAGTTTTGGAGCAGTGTCCCAGTCTTCTGAGCTTTCTGAAGTTAAAATAAGAAAAAAAAAGACTGGAAATTATCTGGTTTTGGTAGAGTTCATCTTCCTGCCAATGCACCACTCTTCATTTTTTTTTCCCCTTTCCTATGATATGCCTGCTCCAATTTTAAACAGGGCCAAGCTGAGCCACCAGAAAATCTGTCTCCATCCTGAGCAGCTCTCAGGGTTGATACAAAACCCAACACCTGGGAGTTCTGGTGCCGTGGGGGCAAATCAGATGCCTTATATTTTTCCAGCTGAGCAGAGATCTTCTCCCAGGCTCTTTGGTTTGTCCTAACTCTCTGAAACAAAAATATGGATGATCTGTCAAGCTTCTTCAGTATTCTCTTCTTATTATTCCTTTTACCCACAGTTTTCTCGAGTGCTGCTGAACTGAAGCATAAATTGCTTTCTCTAAGGATGAATGTTAAGATGGATCTATTTGCATAAGAAGCTTATTTCCACATATTTACCCCCTGTTTTTACTGCCTTACATGTGGTCCCTCGGTCAGGGCTGCCGTGGTTCCCCCCATCATCACCCTTGGGAAGTGCAGTTGTGTAAAGGGAGAGTTTGCAACCACAAAAGGAAAGTGAAAAGACAGTTTTACACTGGCAAAGCATTTGATATCTAAACCCCATTTCTGAATCTGGCATAATCTACTTCTATAACCTGGAGCAAGCTATTTAAATGCAGTTGTGTCACTCAGATGAAATAAAAAGGAATAACGCTGAGTTACCTCAAGAAGGGAAATAGTCAGCAGTAATTTTGTGCCTCAGTTTTCCCATCTGTCAAATGGACACAGTGATCTGTCAGCTTTTTTTTTTGTTCTTAACCATTCTGTTCTATTTAGATATTTGCCTCTTCAGAGCTGAAACTGTGGGTGTGTGTGCTCAGTGCTTGGCATGCTGGCCCTTGACACAGAGACTTGGCACAGAGATTTCAGGGTGTCACTGCATCACTGGTCGAAAATAATTGGCAGATAATTTGTGACATTGTTTCTGGTGGGTCTTCCTTTTCCAATGCAATAAATATTATAATTCTAATATTTAAAATTGTTTTTAAAACCCCCAGTTTTTCCAGCCCCATCTTCCAAATAAGATCTGAGCAAGCCACATTCTGGTCACCTTAAAGTCGATGGTCAAGTTCCCACTGACTCACAAAGACCAGGAGTTGGTTCTTTATGTATAGATATTATATTTGCAATAAAGCAAGCAAAGCTAACTGCAAACAACTTGGGCAGCTCACATAGTTGCTGGTTCCCATATGCCACAAATATTTTACTATTTGGTTTGTGTCCATTTCTCACCATAAATTTGAATCAGACATTTTTTTTAGTCAGCTTGCTGGTAGGATCTTTGGAGAAGAAACTGCTATGCAAAATAAATCACTAAGTACTGTCTATAATTGTTTTCATAATGATTGCATGTTTTTAGTGTTCACCATGTAATGTGAGGGGAAATAGCTGACATCAAAGTAGCAGCCTCTATTTTCCTCAAGTGCCTATGTGCTTGGTTTCTGTCGTTCATATAGGATTCACATATGTTTTGCTTTATTATTATTATTTACTGTTATTTTGGTCTCTTGGACCAACTTCAGGAGAAAATTTATTCTCTGTTGAAGTCCCTGTCTTAAAAGAAAGATTTAATTGAAGCTGGAGAAGCCATTGCACTCCTACTAGTTTATGCTGGAGAAATTTATCTTCTTTTTCTCTTTCTCCACTATTATTTACCCAGACACAGAGCCTGTGTATTTTTATAGTGGTGACTTGTTGCTTGTGTTTAGTGAGCAGGTGAGCTGCCCAAATTAGTTTGTTTAGTTGAACTCAATTTTATTGGAAAGAAAGTCCTGAGAAGCAGCTGAACTGGGGTGGAACCTTTCTCCTAACCAGAGTTTTACAATACTTGTTATTTTAGTCCTCTTTACTGCCACAGATGAGATTGTTTGACTTATAGCTTAAGCCATGTTTGGGGAGAAAAAGCACTGTATATAAATGAAAGATATTATTATTACTATTACAGGGTTCTCCAGAACTTTTATAGTTTATGGGCTGTCAGCGTTTTCTTTAGAAACCTTGTATTTTAGGTGTCTCAGTTTGGCCTTGAAGTTATTCTCAAAGTCAAAAGTTGAAATAGTAGAAACCATCTCAAAGCAAAATTGTTTCCCTCCTCTCTCCTTTTCTCATAAAATGAAAACAAGCTCTTTAGAAACCTCTGCATCACAAAAACTCAGACAAATAAATGACATTGTTTCCTTCAGGCTTTTTCTTTTTCCTAAAAAGAAAACCAAAACCAAACCCCTCAGAATACAACAAACAACAAAGAAACCCCCAAAGCATTGTTTCTCTCTTATTTTAATGCAAATCTCTGGAAGTCATCACCCCTGTGTGACTGATCTTATAGTTCATATGAATTCTGTGGATCTGATGCTTTCACCACCAAAATAAGTGAATGAATTCCCTACACTGGGAAAGAGGAAAAGCTTGGGTAAAGCAGAAGGGAATTTATTTATAGTTTTTATATTATTTATTGTTAGGGAAAGTGTGCAAAAAGGAAAAATGCCATGTGTGTCCTCAGAAATGCGGGTGATAAATAAACCTGCAGGCTTTTAGTTCATGTTCCACAGGGAAACAAGTTGTGGTGTCAGACTCTGGACTGGGACAATGAATACTTCTGAGACATAAAGATATGTCTTCTGGGCTGTTTAGTATGATTGAATTTAATAATTTAATCATTTTTTGTATTGCATATAGGCTGAAAACCAAGGGAATGTAAACCAGAAGAGAAACATCAAGATGTTTTCAAAATGTCACAGTGTTTTTGGTCAAAATTAAGGGACAATTTTCTATCACTCAGTGATTTCTTGAGGGAAATGGTCTGGAAAATTAAGACCTTTCAGTATTTTAATTTTTAGAATTTGATGACATTTCTTTTTTCCAATCCACCACTACAAAAAAAAAAAAAAAAATGGAAAAAACCCTCCCCTTACATACAAACAAAATGTAGAGAGGAGTGTTTTGTTTCATGTAAAAATTCAGGAAAAATAAGAAACAACCCTTCATGAATCTATGAGCTTTCTGTCCAGTGCTTTAACTCAGAAATGGGTGATTTCACACCACAAAGCAATTCCATGGACAGTCATACATGTGATTTCCCTCTCCTTTGCTCTACATGTATAAGAAAAGTATCCAAATCTCCCACTGGGTCATTTTACATTTTCTTGGGCTTCTGGCCGGGGCTGAGCACAGACTGTTTGTGCCCTCAGCGTTTGTAGCTGTGGCTCTTTTTTTGGGTGTGATCCTTTTTGCCATCAGATAAACTGGAGTATAATTTAATCTAATTGGAGAGAGCTCACTCTGTGAACAGGATGTATTTTTGGAGGCTCTTTCACATGTTTTTGTGATTTCCAACCACGCTCAAAACCCTGCTGGCACTGACCAGAGGATGTATTTTAGCTTGCAGTTGTGTGCTGTGCCCAAACACAGTGTGTTTCAGCTTGAAAACAGAATAAAGGAAGCATTAGAGATATATGAAGGTAGAATTAGATAACAATGGTTTGGTGTGAATAATATCCATGCTGTTTCAGCTTAACATGAAAGTATTCTCTCAAAGAAAGTTTTGTGACCTCAAGGAGTGCTGGGAAACAATAATTTTCCTTTGTTTTCATCAACTGCCCTTCTAAGAAAAGTATGTTTAAAAGCCAAGACCCACCAACAGGATAAAATAAGCTTTTTTTTTAAAGAAAAAAAATTTTAAATATAAAAATCAAACTTTTTACATTTACGAAAAAGAATTTTCCTTTAACTGTGGGATGTCTCGCACACATTAGTTTTCTGGGGATATTTTAAACCTTGCCTCAGCCCTCAGCATGCCAGCAGAGTGCTTTATATAGCTGTTGTCAGAGGAGCTGTGTCAGTAATTGGTGCTGGGAGCAGGAACCTGCCCTGCCAGAGCCTCGTGGTTGCTGCATTTGCTGGGCTGGGTGGGTGAGATGAAGGACCAGGTCGCTGTCCCTGGGTGTGACACACATTAAAGGCTGCTTGTGTTAATTGCTAGGAAGGAATAGGCAAAAATAGGCGTTTGAGATGTCATTTTTTTGTCAGCTGGAGTCGACGACTCCAAGCCTGGCAAGGGCTGTAACCCGTAATATCCACGTACCACGTATGCAATTTGCACAGTGTCCGTGGCCATCTGCAACAGTTCTGCTCCCTGGGCTGTGCTTTAATTTATCTCTTTAATTTATCTGTAGATTTGTCAGTGTATTATCATGTTCCCACTGAGGCAGAGGGATTGTCAGACCAGGTGGAAAGACGAGAGAGGAGCTCCATGTTCCAGTTCCTCAGCCTGTGGTTGATAAAAAGGTGCATTCTCGCTGCAATCTCATCTATATACGATTAGTTAAGGATGAGAGTAGATTGCTGCTGTCTGGACTGCCCAAGGCTGGAAGTAGTTTCACTGTTTTGTCTATTAAATTTAAAAATAAGGTGATCAATGTTATGATTTCAGTCCTTGAGGAGGGGAAAGAAGGAGGAGCTAAAAGCAGTACAAGTGGCACGTGGATTTAGGGATAAACAGTATTTTAATAGCCTTGATTCTTGAAGCACAAGACATGTGTCTGCAGTACAGATTGCATCTCACAGCCCTCAGAAGGGTGACAAACAGCTCAGTGTTTACATTTCACCAGGTGTCTTCATGTGCATTTTATCTTTTTGTCTTTTCATGCAAGTCCTTATGACAGTTCTGCTGCATCCCCTGAATATCTCTACTGACAGCAAGTGAGAAGCTCCTTGCAGTGGTGCAGACTGAAGGACCTGCATGATTTTGATGCCTGAGCAGCCCTGTCCTTTCTTTGGGAGACTGGAGTGGGAAGGATACTCATGTCTTAACTTAGAAATCCTTTGGTTTCTCTTCTGTGATGTGCAATTCCTCAGCTCAGTGCAGATGGTTGAAATGTCCTCCAGCAGGGCTGTAAATTCCTGTTTGCAGAGAAGTAGATTGTACTTTTGGGAAGAGGATACAGCTGGAACCTGTGGAACAGATTAAGGAGAGAGAAGGGCCATTGCAAACAGCAATGGCTTTTCTGTCCTGAACATTCCCTTACACAAGTTGCTCCTCTGAATACAAAAGTTCACATTTGTAAGCACTAGGGCAACCTGAGTCAATCAAAACAAACAAACAAACAAAAATAGGAAAAAAACCCATATAAAAATCAAAATATACCTTTGTAAGGGGCCACACCTTTGTGCTGTAAAGGATTCTGGTGCTGAAAAGCTCTTGAGCTGGCAACACTTTCTAGTAATGAATTCTGAGGGAGTATGAAGTCTCTGAGGGTGTAAATGAGGAATTTTGCTGGCCCTGTAATGGAGACAATGGTCCAAAACTCCTTTAAATCCAAAGAAAGACTGGCTTAAATGGGTTTGGGATCAAGCCATGAATTTTGTCATGAAGCTCACTTAGTAGGCAGATTCAGTTGGACATACTGACACTTGGTTTATGTTACAGCTCAGTCTCAGTCCCCCTCGCTGCCTTAGTGACCAAATTGTTAAAAGCTGCTTTTAAAGGTAGCAGACATTAAAGGTTAGAAACCCCTGAAACATCCTGACTCACCTCACACACTGGATGTGGTCCTTTGATTTTGTTGCTCTTCCTACTCTTCTGAGGTTGAATGTGTAGAGAGCTCAGAGAGTTTACCAAGGCAAACAGTGAGAAGAGAAGTAGGAATGAAACTCCAGAAAAAAGATCTGGTTGGATCAATATTTTGCTGGTGGGAAATAAGTAGAAATTAATCACCAGTGTGTAAAAGAGAAATGAGGCCTGACTGTGCTACTGAAGTCCTGCTGTTGCAGGTGCTTAGAAGATTCCCTGAGCTATTCTTTGCCCTCCACTGTGTGCACTGAGTGCATCTTACTTAAAATGAGCCCAGCATGGACTGGGTAGCAGCAGAGGTAGCTAACTGCAGTGCAACACAGTTTGAAGAGGCGTCAGGAATAATTCTGATGGTAAATCATATTTCAGATGGGATTTTGCTACTTTTGAAAGTTGTTTTTATTTCCATTGAAACTTGAAATTCTCTCTCTAGTACTCTGGGATGGGTTACAGACTCATTGTACGTGTGGCTGAGTCCAAGAGGAAGAAAGGGGTGTGTTTTCTCATCCCTCTTCCCATTTTTCTGTCCCCTTCCTCAGGCTCTTCTGCTTTTGGATTGCGTGTAGCATGAGGAGACCATAATGAAATGCTGGCCACAAACTGGAAGATTGCCTTTAAATTATATTCCTTTTCTTTGTATTGATGCTCAAGGCTGTTTCACTCTGGTGCTTTAAACTTCTGATTTATTGGTGGGCACAGCCTGGGCTGTCCCCCACAGTGATCATAATCCCCACAAGGTAAATTGCAGCCCTGTGGTCCTGGTTTATGAGGGTGCTTGTGATGTTCCCATTAACTGCAGCAAAACCTTTGGTGTGCAGGGCAGTCCAAGAATCCCAGTGATTGCTCTGATGCCCCTGATAACTTACTGTGCTGCAGAGAATCCAAATACATCTTTGGGGAAGGTTGTTTTGCCTCCCTCTTACCTTCTCCCATTTCAGAAATACTCGATTTTGAGTCACTTACCACAAGAGTTTGTGGAAGAGCCTCTCATCTCTGTAAGAACAGACTTGGCTTTTCTTTTCAATAAACCACCTCTTACATCTTTCTAAATAAGCAGTAGATGATATGAGCATGGGGTAGAGATGCACAGCATGTGCCATTTTTGGTTATGAGGATACTAAATGGAAGGAATCCCTTGACTTGTTTGGACTGTGAATCACTCTGTGACAGGTTAACCATCATCTATTTATTAGAAAAAATACATGTAATTTTTAGGCTGTCAGATACTTGATTGGAGTATTTATAAACTATAAAAAGGAGGTCTTAATTGGAAGTGTTGCCCAATTGGAAATATTCCCGTGAACACTAGCAGGAATGTTTCCAAAAATAACATGTTTAGCAAAAGAAAGAAATCTCCATACTCCATGGCATAAAACACCCTGAACTTGCAGTCAGATGACACTGAAATAGTTGTTGTAATGTTCTGAGACACTGTGTTCCTAAAAATGGACCGTCTTTCTTTTTAGTAGCTCTTAATCACAGCAGAACGGGAATATTGTGCCTTGTACCCACTGAAGTCACTGGGAGTTTCCCTCCTGGGTTCAGTGGGAATGGAATGGGTGCCTCTGAGCCCTGTGAAGCTCCTGGCACGCAGCAGTTTGCTCAAGGCTTTTCACTGTTGGTTTGTAACTTTTCTGATGTTCTACAGAACTATCCTGGTAAATTAAATTGTGCGCTCAGCCGTTTCTGTTTACATACGGTTATAGTTTTATTAGATCTAAAAGCATTTCCCCTGTATATGAAATATATTTTTCTTAAGGAAAAAAAAATAAGACAAGACACCAATTGATTTACATGGTGCCTGTGTCACAGGGGCTTAAAATCTGTGCCAAGATGCTTAAAAATCCAGGCTAAAATGCGGTGACATTTCACTGAAGGGCAAGGAGGAGCGAGGAAAGGAGAGTGGCAGCTTTGCCCTTGAAGGGAGAACATCCTTTCTCGTTCTTTGCCCACTTTGAATTGTTGTCCTGAGTACTGGACAAGCGAGGCTGGAGGTTTTGCAAGGCTCCAATGACCGCAGCTGCATTCCTCACACCAGTACATCAGTTTCCAGAGGGACCCGCTGCTGATTTCAGGAATCTCATGGAAAAACTGAGCTCCAGACACATAGCCCAGGCTGGGAGCTGAGTAACTGTGGAGGCATTTATGGCAGGAGGTGCCTCTGTGTGGCACTCCACGACAGGCCTGGGTGAACTGGCCGGCAGCAATCCCTTATCCAGCGGTTTGCTCCCATTCCCGTGTTTTTCTGTTGGCTTTGCTGTTCCCAGCTGCACACAACTCCTTGGGTCGAACATTCCTGTAAGCTTCCAGCCAAGGACAAGCTGGTGTTATTTGCAAAGTGGCAAAAGACTGAAAGGTTGGATGTGCCCCCCTACTTTAAAGCCTCCATCCTGGTTATCCTGGAAAAAAAGAACCCCTCACGATGAAAATCCCAAGCTCCGGCTTCTCAGGAGCGCTGCGTTTATCTCGCTGTTGAAAACACAGCCTTGTGTGGTTTCTGCCATTCCAGGGGCTCCTGGCTGGCTGGCAGATTGGCACATGCAGCTCTCCAGCCCCTCTGCTCACCAAGGCTGCTCCATGAGCAACTGGAGGAGAACAGAGCCCTCAGCACCGTCCTGGTGCAGCAGCACCATCATCCCACAGCCAGGGCCCTGGCTTAAATTCCAGCTGACTCTTTTTCTGTCTCTGCTGTATCAGCAACAACATCTCTATCTGTGCTGTGTCTGGAGACACACACCCAGCTCCACTGGCTTCCATTTTCTCGTTTGAAAAACCAACTCAATGGCTTAGTCTCATTGCTCAATTTTGTAGCTGGAGTTAATGGACCAGGCCTAATTCCAGACTGGTTCTCAATTTGCTGGACGTGGCTGATGCACAAATCAAATAGTTCTGGCACCCTGACATTTGCTATGAATGAAAAATGACACTAAATAGTTGTTTGAATTTCATCCCTATTCATACAACAGACTAAAAGACAACTCATATTTGGCAAATATACAGGAACGGGAGAAAAGATTCAAATCAGAGGGAAAAAAATGTGAACGTTCTTGAGAGAGGGTTTCTTTTTTTTTCCCACAGTGAAAAGGAAAAAAGGGGGAAAAAAGCAGCCATGGAAATCCATGAGCTTAAATCCTTGAAAGATCTGGACAGGAGAGCATGATATCTTAATGGGGTGTTAAGGTCTAAGTAATAGAGTCTTGCAAGAGAGTGCTTTACATCTCTGCTGCTCATGAGCATTGCAGGAGAGCGTTTCTATCTCGGGATGAGGATTAACCTTAGACCCAGCTGGGTGAAGATCTGGGCTGTGTCTGAACTGAGCAGTCCTGCCCCTGTCCTTGTCTCCCTTACTGTGGGTTCTTTGTCTCATTTATTGACTGTATTCAAAGCAGCGTCTCTAACTGATTAATGCGATAGAAAAACTTGCATTTTTGTGGGGTTAATTTCCTTGTTTTCAGATCATTATCACTCCTTGGCTGAATCTTTGCTGGAACTGGAGCAAGTGAAGCAGTGGCCATGTGTCTCCCCACCCAGAGTTTGGGGAATGGGGTCAGGGGAAGAAAGTCCCCCCTCAGTTCACTGTGTACTTAAAGAGGTATTCAGTTGATCCACGGCTCTTACTGGGAAATGCCACAGCTTTCTGGTCTACACTGGTCCCTGCAGCCTTTAGCTGAGCTCCCACTGTGCAAAACATAAGATACAAGAGGCATGTTTTAGTCTGAGACATTACAGAGTAAATAGGTGGGATAATGAATGTGAAATGAAACGCAGAGTCAGGAAAGAACCTGTGAAAAGTTGGCAAAAGTGAACTAGGGAATAAAACCAAATGTCCTGAATCTGAGTGATTTTCTGATTACACAGAATAAACATTCCCTTATCTCACCTAGTGGGCCTGAATATCTTGGCCTTAAGCAGGCAGAAGTTTTTTGTCATATTTTCCAGTCTGGTTACAGCAGTCTTATCGTAGAAGGACTGTGTGCTGTGTCTTTCTGAGAGCCTTTGTCATGAGCTGGGGCATCACAACCGGAATGTTTATTGCACTCTGTCATTATTTATACTCCATCGCTTCCATTGACTGCCTGTCCCACCCGCTCCCCGGAGATTAGCAGAGTCAGGGAAAGGATAAATGACGATTAGCAGCTAGTCAAGGGATGTAAGAGCTGAAAGGGTCAATATAAAACAAAAGCTGCCACATATAATTCACCAAGAATGCGAGGCGCTGCCTTTCAGGGGCAACATTCGCATAGCCAGGGTTTTAATGAGAATGGAAAATGCTAACATATAAATCCAGTCCTAGAAAAAAAATATTAGCAGCAAACCTACTGAGTGGTAAATATTTTTACCATTAAGCCTGGTGCTCTGTTTCTGACGTGAACTATTAAAACTCCTCCTAAAGCTTTCATTAAATCATGTCTTCAAAACTCCCTTTAAAACATGGTCCTTTGTTTGGAAAGAAATGTTAGCAAAGATGCCTCTACAAATGCATGAGGATGAACCAACTGAATATCTTACAAAATCCCTGCAGGGGATTGCAGTCTTTATAAAGAAGAGAAACGTGTTATTCCCAATTATTCCATAAATAGTCCACCATTCCTGTTGTTATCATGCAGAGCAAATGAAATTTAATGTTTCACTACTCCAGGCTGTCCAAATCCTTGAGCTCTTCAAAATGAAGGGCACAGATTTTGTTTGGTCTCTGTGTGGGAAAATTAGGGCATCTTTGTGATTGTGGGGGGGTTTTTTGTCTACTTAGAAAAGGTAATACATATTGATTCTTTGCTTGGAAACCTGTCTTAGGATAACTACTCTGTGTGAAAAATTGCCTAAATAGTCTCTAAAGACTTTCCCATAATATATGTGAGTGAATATTGATTGATTCTTCTTATAATGATGGCTTTCACTCTTGCAGGAATCAGAGATGTTTGCTAACTCAGATTTTGTTTCTGGTTTGGGAAAGAAGGATGTAAAACTGAAACCAAAATGGGCCAGTGAGATTTGCCACTGCTGTTGGGCTTTCCAGCTTCATGTTGCTTTTGAATTCAGCTGAACTTCTTGCTGTTGCTGAAGGTTGTTCCTTGTAGGTACTGAACCTCTGCTTTAGGGGGTTTCAGCTCCACCTGAGCTTTGTGAAATCTAGTTATCAAAAATCCAACCATTATTTGGGATATGGGTGTCTGCACTGTGGAAACTGGAGCAAATGCTGTCAGGCCCTGCCTGCCTGTCCTGCTGCCCTCTGAGGTGTCACAGGGGGGCACAGGGCTCAACTCCTGCCCAGCTGGTGCTGTCCCAATATCTTGTTTCTGATTTAAACTCTCTCTGCCCCAGTAACAAGGAGGTTTTGAATCACAAGTGCAGTTTAAGTGCTAAATCTGAGCGTCTTGAATGGCCCTTGTCCTGATGCAAATGTT
>JAWWLV010000038.1:13803689-13859701 GCA_035041135.1 Platyrinchus mystaceus
GGAGGTTTTGAATCACAAGTGCAGTTTAAGTGCTAAATCTGAGCGTCTTGAATGGCCCTTGTCCTGATGCAAATGTTTCTCTTCTTAAAAAAAAAAAAGAAAAAAAAAAGCCATCAGGAGGAAAAGTCCAAGCACTGTTTTGGAAACTAAGAATTGTGGAAATATTACCTCATAGGAAAAGTATTCCTAAAACTGATTCTACTCTGTGCATCCCTTTAAGGGATTATGCTTCATGCCTGCCCTTCTGGTCCCTGTCACAGCTCTTGTCAGTACCTAGACAATGTTTCCTGTCAAAGAGCTCTGTGTTGGGCCTGGAGAGTTGTATGGCAAAGGGAAATATTTCTGCCTATGTCAAAATACTACAGGTGAATGGGGGGAAAAAGATTTATTTGCCTCTTTCATGACGGTTCTGTTGGATTAGAAAACGTGTCCATTTTTAAATAGCCTTTTCTACCTCAGTCAGAGCAGTTGCTTTCCTTTGGTAATACTTTTGCATGAGTTTAGAGAAATGGAGTAGATAAAAAAAGGGTGTATACAAGGCTCATCTGCTTCTTGTTTTAGAAAAGCAACACATTTTTCATAAAATAATGCAAAGTAGCAGAAAAAAGGAAACAAAAAAAAAAACCTTAAGAAAAGACACCGCCATCTATTTCACTAAGCAGTTTTGGAAAGTTCTCATTAGCTTGTATCAGCATGACCACAAAATCTATTGTATCAGGCTGCTTGTAAGGAGGGTGGAGAAAAGCTGACAAAAAAAAAAGCTGAAAAAAAGCTTTATCCATGCTCCAAGATTACTTTCAGCCTGGCCCATGTAGCTCAGATGTGTTAAAACAGATTGGAGCATAAGAGACAAAAATGAGATCTTGGTTAGGAGCAATAAGTAACTGCCTCAATATGAGCACCTTGAGCGAAATAACTTGCATTTTTAATCCCTTGATTTAAATTAGATGTCTTTGGAGCCAGGCTATGTTCATTAATTTTGGAGAAGTAATGTCTACTTGGAGGTTGTTGGTTGGAGGCAATGTGGAGTGTCCCAAGGAGTTTGATGGTTCTGGTTCTGAACAAAAAACTCTCCCAATAACACACAGGAAAGAAACTGGCTCTCACTTGCTCTCTCATTTGAACTGAAATGTGTCCCAGATGCATCAGTGCCATTGCCTTAACTTTGGACTGCATCCATCCCTCTCTGTCTAAATCACATGTAGGCTTAGATGGCTGTGTACATATAATTTTTTCTTACATATGGATATAACTTTTTAACTGTAAGGACATATCCAAACCATCTGACTGCTATATTGCTAATTACTTAAATGAGACTGCTCCTAGAGAGGCAATATTAATGTTTTTATTTTGGCATTCTTTGGAACAGAATTGTGCTTTAAGGGACATGAGAAACGTTTTCACTTGGGCATTAAGGCAGCTTTTCATACAGACCATCAGTTCAACCCTGTGTCTGTTGGTGCTGACATAAGAAAGGCTGCTGTGCTGAGCCCCACTTCTCACTGACTGGCATTTAAATTTTTTAAACATCAAATATTTACTGAAGTAACTTGGTTGCTGCCCAAATTGAATTTCAAAGGTCTTTTTCCTTTTGTTTTTATTTGTGCATGCCTTCCACTGAAGTCAGCTCCATACATCTCTAATGAAAACGAACCTGCTTCTTTCTGTGGCTGTTTTTCAACCTTTCCACGCTCCCATTTATTACCATGATTTACAACAATATTGTGAGTGTTATTAATCCAGATTGCAGTCAGTGGGAGTTTGGCATGGGTTTGCACTGCAGTGCTGCATCTTAAGCAGTTCTGGCTTTCAACCTGAAAGGGTTTGGCATTCAACTCCCTATCACTGCCCAGTGTTTACCAATGGGTAAAAACACCCCTCATGCCTGCATGCACAGGCCAAAGAGAAGGAAAGAGGGAAGAAATGTCTTGTTACATATTTAAGATCTTGGAAACTGAGGCATGCACAAAAGCACAGTCCATAGAGGATCCCTGGTTAAGGTACTTTGGGCTGAGAAGCTCTGGAGTCCAGGCTCTGACCCACTGATGCTGTCTTAAGTGCCTGAGGGATCTTCATGAGTGTGACTTCTCTGTTGGAGGGGGAGTTTTGTAGCTGTAAATTAAAGATAAGCCACTTGGCAGCTGTGCATGAGTGTTTTAATTATTGAGTTTATAACTTTAACTCAAGGGTTGCAGAGTTTCCTTTGCCAAAATTTCCTTAGGCAATTACGAAAAAAAAAAAAGGCTTCTATGCTGTTTAGCACCCAAAACCAGAGAGAAGAGCTATTACTCTTATGACACTGTCATGACATTGCACCTGGAGTACATTCAGCTTCTCTGGGTGCCATGAAGCTCACCTGTACTGTAAGCACAGTAACTTGAATGGGATCAAAGAGACAAGCTGAAGAAAGATGAGCACCAATAATAGTTCCAGTTTCTGTAGATCTTCAGTGTGTGGCAGATGCACAGTGCTTGACAGCCCACACTGAGACCTGCAAGGGGTCAGATGTTGACTTGGCAGCTGTTGCATGAAGCCCCTTGTGCACTGGTGTTAAAAAGATGGAATCCTGCTAGGAGAATGGCATTTTTATTTAAATGGATGTGGATTTGCTAGTCAAAACATAGCAAGACCTTCTGATGCTGTACACATTCAGAAGTAACATTTTTTTTTTATTATTATGTGCAATAATTAAGAAAGAAAGTATCAGCACCATTTCCTCATCCATTCCCTCCTCCTTTTGTGTCTTTTTATAATAATGATATCTAGTAGAGCAGCCAAGATATTTTTCAGTTTGTTGCTCATGGGGCTTTCCATGACTTTTTTTGTTCTCACACTGCTTGCCCAATCCAGCAGCTGTTAAATGGAGAACTCTGAGAACTGGGGAAGGCTATGGGTGTAGCATTTGATTAACACTATTTTTGCAGGAAATTGATATGTCAACTATTTTTAGCCTCAGGCGAAGGAACAGTCAAACCCAATCCATATGGTAACCTTCTCTAATTCCAGATGTCTTTATAACCTCTGATATTTCACTGGTTTTTAACTTTACGTCGTTGCATGTCCCAATCTTCCACCCTTTGTGATATCATGCAATTTTTTTTTTTAACTGCATGATTGTCCCATTAAGAAATACATTCAGCAAACTTTCCTGTTGGCCCTGGGAGCCTGCAGTGTTTTGTTCATTGCTTTAATAAGTGTATGTTGGCACAACTCTTTTCACAACAGTGGAACAACTAAAGGTCTGGCTTTCACCCATAACACACTATAATTCCCTATTCATAAGCTAAATTCCTTTTTGTACAATTTGTAAATTTTTTGTCATTACATATGCTGGTTCCATCTCAGGGTGAATCAGTCAAATGGGCTCTAAATTAAAATAGTTGGCTGATCTAAGCCCAAAGTCTGTTGCAATGCAGTTTTCTCACAGCTTGGAAGAAAACAGCCAATATAGCCACTATAGAAATAGGTGATTATTCTTTCTGTCTGTCTTTTTCCAGGTAACTGAGTAGATGAATGTAGCCTAAAGTTTTAATCTTCTAGGTAATTAGCAGAAGTAAATGGAAAGGAAAGTCAATAAAGCATGTGTCCCTGAATAGGTCACACCAACAGTCAGGATGTCACTGTGAGGACAGGAAATCCTTAAATTAGAAGCATCATTTTAGGCTCTAATTTAATCCATAAACTAGAGTCAAAAGTGCTTTAAAATCATACACACATAAGAATATTTCAGTGGGGTTTTGAACTTCACAGAAGACACAAGCACATGGAGAAGAGGCTTATTTGTCTTTTCTCATGCCTTTTCTTGCCACCTTCAAAATAATCCATGGTATTTTTGGAGGTTGAGAAAACAAGGCTTCAAAATCTCTGCATAAGACAAAATTCTGTGTTTTATAAACAGAGACAAGAGAACTCCAAATTGAACTTAATAGGGTGAACTCTGAAGTGCTTTGGACGATGGGAAGTCCAACACCCAACACGTTGGGCTTGGAGCTGCTGAGTTTAGACCAGTGACAGATCTGACCCAAAGCTTTGCCCTTCTCCACACTGGAGAATGAAGGTGCACATCCTCCTCTCTTGGTGGCCACCGTTATGTAGCTCGATATTTGCTTTTTAAACTCAGGGGAGGAGAGGAGAAGCAAGCTAATCTCAGAAAGGTTCACCCCACCCTCTGCTTGGCTTCCCTTCCTTGGCAAGCCTTCCCAGCAGCAGCTGGCTGCCTGTTTTCCTTCTGCAATTGTGTTCATGACATTTCCTGCAACTAGGTTTTCCTGAAGGTTTCCAGCAGTCCTTTCAGCTCACATCCCCCTTTTTTTGGCCTCCTCACCCCCTCACCATGGCTTGTGCCTGGTTCCCAGCAAGCACCTCATCCCCATCACACATCCCTGCATATCCTCTGTAAGCTCTCCAGGCATACATTGGGTTTCTGGGATTTGCTTGAGAGTCTGACTGATTCACTGAGAGTAAGTGGTTACTGTAAGGGGTGCTGAAGAGCCACGATGTAAATAGAGACAGTCATGGAATCATTAAGGTTGGAAAAGACTTGTGAGATCACTGAGTCCAACCAGTCCCTCCTCAAGGTACCTGCTCTGCTAGACAGACACAGACTTTGCTCTGTTTCTTCATGCCAAGAGGTTGCTTTTCTCTTTTAATGCAATTGTTTTTTTGAGAAGCTGCATGTGGCCCCCTCCATGCAGAAGGACTGGTATGAGGAATGTAGATGAGGGAGAGCTCATGCACAAATCCTGCATTATTTAGTGTGCAGGTACTTTCCTTCTCCACACTCCTGGATGCTTCATAAACTGTCCTTTCACAGGCTTTTATAAACACTCAAGTGACTTAATCTTTCAGTGTAAAAGCCTACTTGTATTTTAAGCTTTCTGTTATCAATGTCATTAAATCAATATCCTCAGTTCTACAGGATCCAAGTCACATATAAGCTGTCACACACAGTTTAACTTAAGAAGTGCAGTATTTAGGTACAGTCACTTCGTTTTTCATAGATTAGAGAGTACTTTGAAGTAGAGCTGCTGAAGATCAGAGGGAGTTTATTCCTCTGTAGCCAGTTTCTTATATGTTGGGGGCTTTCTATTCTAATGACAATTTTGTTGCAGAACTTCAGTGAAGTTTGAGATGAGCATTTTATGTAGTTATCATAAATGGCACTGGGAAGCCTTGTGAAGACTGTGTCATGGGTGATAAAACATGGGATATATTCTTTAAGTGAAATAAAAAGGCAGATTAGTATGGACCCTTCTTGTCCATTTTTTAATTTATTAATCTATATATTTATTATTATTATTTATATATTTTTTCCATCTGGGTACACACACAATTCTGGGCAGGTCGGAGGCTGCATGGCCTCACTTGGTGCAGTTCATTGGATAATGAGTGACATCTGTGTTTAGAGTAGAGATGGAGAAAAACAATAACTTGTCCCCTGCCAGAGATACACAAAATAGAGAGTAAAACATACATCTGGAATTTATTTGTGTAAAAAGATACACAACTGCAATACTATACTATGTCTTCTTCCAACCTGACCCTGTGGTGCCCTTTCCATTTAGTGCATTAAGAATCCAGATATATCCAGAGATGTCTTAAAAATGAGAAATGACAGTTATTGTTCCCTCTTTTCTCTTTTTTTTTTTTTTAATTTTTTTTTTTAACCACTGTTTGTTTGTCATAGAAGTGAAATAATTTGTAATACAAACTGACTGTAGATTCTCCCAGTTGCTTACTTCAGGAAAACTATTGCCATGATGGACATAACATTATACAGCACAATGGGCAAACAGTGTGTATAACGTGCTCTTGCTCCTGGTGAAAAAGAATGAACTCTGGCAAAAAAACTACAGATTAACTGAAGTTGCAGAAGGCAGTTTTCCAGCCATGGGTTATGGATCTTTAGTCTTCTGTAGTTTCTGAACTAGTGCTCTTCAAGATTGCTCTGAGCAGTGAGAGGTGGCATTAGAGAAGCAAGCAGTTTCTGAAAGACACTGTATTTCAGAGGTGATTTGTGATTTGGAAGGGGTGCAGGACCTGCCATTGTTACAGGTGAGGCTGTGGCAGGGAACTTTCTGAAAGGAACCAGAAGGTTGGGATTGATGGATGTAGCAGGGAACTTTGATCCTGGTGCCTGGTACAAAGCCTTAACTGGGCAGCCAGTGTTGGGGAAGGCCTTTCATAGAATCATAGAATCATCAAGGCTGGAAGAGACCTTTAAGATCATTCCAGTGCCTGCCCACCCTTTCACAGATGAGGAAGGACTCCTCTGTTATTACCATTAATTAACATCATACACTTGCCTTTGCTACACCTCCCTCACCACAGCTGGAAAGAAAGCGGCACGAGCAGATTGAGGGTTATATCAGTGAGCTATTTCCTGATGATAAGAGTTGTGAATCTGTCCCATTATCCCTTCCCAGTGTGAGAGTATGAGGTTTTAGTGTTTGCTTTGCTCCCCTGGTGGAAAAGGGCTACAGGATGTCAGCAGAATCCAAGGGGAAGATAGAGACCCTCAGCAGGTGAGTGACAGCCCTGACCTGCAGCCTCAGCTGTTTCTGTGATGAAGGCTTGGGGAAAACAGGGCGAGGCAAGGAACTAGAAGTTTTGCCCAGGGATGTGCTCAAGCAGA
Organism: Platyrinchus mystaceus; assembly: GCA_035041135.1. Taxonomy (NCBI): domain Eukaryota; kingdom Metazoa; phylum Chordata; class Aves; order Passeriformes; family Tyrannidae; genus Platyrinchus; species Platyrinchus mystaceus. The sequence goes on from JAWWLV010000038.1 coordinate 13,810,324, forward strand.
TAAGAAAATTCCATTTGTGTTACCCAGAGATGTGAGTTAAGAAGTAGTAAATGTCCTTATCTGCAGCATAGCTCCTTGAGGTGTGTGGCAATCCAGTGTGTGGGTGCCCTGGGCTGTGCAGAAATGCTTTATCATCACTGGTGAGGAGGGAGCTGTGCTGCCTTGTGCCTGACACTCCTTGCTGGACTTGAGGGAGAGGAGAAGGAAAATTGCATGAGGAACTTCTTGTACTTGGTTGAGTTTCAGCATGATGAGGTGGTTGGTTTTTTTCCCCTTTTTCCTCTAAAACAGGAAAGCCATACTTGGTTATCTTTCAGCTTGACAGCAGAATTGTGTTGCAATAATCCCAGAGCTGTTGATTCACCAGTGATTTGTTTATGCTGAAGACTCTTGTAATTAAAAGATTGCCATAAGGTAGGGTCCACACAATGTGGACTTTGGGGATTTATGTATTAGAAAGGGTTGAACAAATCCTGGAAATCCTCTAGTTTGCATATTTTGTCTGTAACAAACTATTACTTCACTCCAATATAATTTGAATTATTTTGTCATCAAGCTGGTGTAACAGAGTGGAGAATGGGGTCTCAATGCTTCTTGAATATAGGAGATTGAGTTAGTCGCTAAATCTGTTTACAGAAGATAGAAATTATGTCATTATAATGCTGAGGTGTGTTAAAATAAAATCTTGAATTATGACATTCCTCTTTCAATTTGATTGCATATTTTAAAATAATTGCTATTGTGGAAAGAAAATGTCTGTGAGTTGGTCATTGTAATGCACATATTTCAATGTTATTAATCCTAAAACGTGACATTTTTATTACCCAGTGAGAACAAACTATGAACAAAACCCAAAGAAGCCAAATATATGCCAAAAAATAATTCCCCAATCCTCCAAAAATTAACACATGTATTTGTGTTTATACACAATAAATAATCTTGGTTTGCTATTTACTTAAATGGGACAGAGATTTCTCACTCAAAGTGGCGTGAGTTTAATCCCAGTGTGTAAAATTAAGACTGAATACCAGTCTTTGCTTGTTTGGATCTTGTGTTAAAGCTACAAGAGCTCAACAATTTTGCTGTCAGCTGTGGTGAGTTAATCTACAGTAAGTCTCTTGAAATTATTATAGCACTGAGAATTTAAAGGAATTGGATAGCAGAATTTAGTCCTTTTTAAACATTCCTTCAGGGTTTGTGTTTTTTTTTTCTTGCAGACGCCCAGACAATACAGCCAAGCACTAAATAAGAGTAACAGAGTTCATCTTTACTGTGCATTTCTGGACTATAGGTATGTTACACAATTTCAAATTCTTTAACTTGCTTTAATTAAGTTGCACGTGGTTTGTGATGCTGTGTGTTACCTGAATCCTTCTTGTTTCCCTTCATTCATGGAAATGCTTAAAGAAATGGTACCACTGGTTCAGACAAAACCCAGTCTGATGGTGGCTTCTTACCATAAACAGGAGACTTGTTATTCACAGACCCTGGATTAGGTGGGTAATTGGGAGACTGAAAAGATTTTGTAATCAAAAGTGCAGAGTGATACAAATCACGCTTATCTCGGTTTATGAATGTCCACTTGGGCAGATGCTTGGATGTTTTATGATGGCAAAACTCCAGCACAGCCATTGTTTTCACTGGACCTGTGCCTGTGTCACAACATCATGTGAGATCAGCATTTCAGAGCCGTGAATTGTGGCCAATGCATGGAATGGATAAATATTATATCCCTGAATGCAAATTAGAATTAAAGGGAAATAAATATCGCCTCAAATTTCAGTTGGAAAATAAGAGCTATGGAAAAGAACTAGGTTTTCTTTTTTTTTTTAGCTCTGAATACAATTCATCTGGTTTTGATTTTGAAACATGCTGCCCTCACTGAATTAATTGAGAATAAATACAAATACTGAATTTTGAATTTGATGGGGATTAACAGTTTTTGAGCCGTAACGGTATAAGCCTAATTTATGTAGCAACAGCCCACGATGCTGTGATCCCTCCTGTCAGCCTGCACTTGGGAAGGTCACTGTAATTGTTTTATTGAAGTTTTGTTTCAAGTGTGTTGAACTGTCCCAGCTGTTGGCAGTTACCCGTTGTTATGGTTACTCACAAATTACAATAAATTAGAAGCAGATTTCACTGCAGCAAATTAATATGGCTGTGGCATTGTTCCTGTGCTGCTCTCCACGGGGGCTTGGGCCCTTGAGGCTTTGCCTCGGGGTAGGAACTTAAATATGAAATCTGTCCTTCCAAATGAGTTTCATTTGTGTCAAGATGGTCTTATTCCCTAGTGCATGGTAGTTAAAGAATAAGAAATTAGTTTCTGACCTACAACAGGCTCTCTTTGAGAACTCAAGGAGGTCTCGAAGGACAGAAGTGTGAGGTAATACCAATCTTTAAAATAAGCATCGAGGACAATGCAGATAACTCAGTCTGGCTGCAGGACCCAGAATAAAACTGGGAAGAAATCTCCAGAAACATTCATGCAGGGGACTCACCTGCCCCTTATCCAGGTCAGTATTTTCCTTAACTATTTCCATGATGGAATTGAGAAGATACTAGCAGTGTTGGTGGATGCTCCAGCCTGAGATGGCTTTCCAAACTTTTTATCTCCTGTATAGCACAATGCATGTCAAATGAACCTGCAGAAGATGCATTTTGATAAGAGGTTGTGTTCCATTTTTTGTTTGCTCTGCAGCAATGGAACCGGTGTTTGGTCCAATGAAGGTTGTGTGCGTGAGAGTGGGGACCTCAACTACTCAGTGTGTCTCTGCAACCACCTCACCAACTTCGCCATTCTGATGCAAGTGGTGCCTCTGAAGGTGAGATTAAGCAAAGGAATAAATCTGCCTGTTAAAAATGAAGCATAAATACATCCACTTCCTCCTCAATGTCTCATCAGTAAGCGACTGGAACTGGGCTCATTTATGTCTAACTCGGATTTATTCCACATCTTGCTATCTGGTGTGATGTTTTAATACTTCTTGACTGTGATTATGTTTTAAAACTTTTGGGAACTGAAATGAAACATACTTGTGGTAGGTCAGAATTCTCTTTACCTTATTCTCACCGTTTGGGCATGATTTCTAAAAGCTCTAGGCAGGAAAAGCACTAGAGCACGTTGTACAGGTGACCTTGGCTTTTATGATTCATTTTCAAGACAGAGCCAGCTGAGATGTGGCTGTTTAGGGTTTTGGTAACTGAACTTGTGGAATATGAACATCTGAGCTCACACTCCATGTGAAGTGAGCTCTGCTGCCAGCTGGCCCCTGCTCTCATCTCTGCCAGCTTTCCAAGTGTCTCCCTGCTGCTGCTTCTTCCACTTGTTGCCAAGCAGGAGCTTGTGTAGAAGGAGTATGAGAAGCAAAATAGTGCTTTAGACCTGAGAGTGAACCCCTTATGTATAGTTTTCTCTGTGCTCAGTTCCTTTGTCCAAAGAGTTGGCAAGGAAGCATCTCTTCATCTGGATCATGACTCTTTTCTTGTTTACCCAGGCCTTTTGCTTGCTATTCACATTAGTCTGTGGTTTCAGATGAAATTTTGATGGCAACCACCTTGCTTTTAGCACTAGACACAGTTTTCTCTTCATGGTACAGAGTGTCTGCTCCTGGCAGGTGAAGTGCTGCTCCTGCTGAAGGACTCCCTCTCCAAAACTCAGCAGCAGCAAGGTCAGCCCCATCCTGGATCTTAGCAATCAGACAGCCAGCACTGCCACCAGCATGAGAAATGTTTTTACCACTTTATTTAGGTGTGCTTCTGTCAGGGAGAATCCAGTGGAGATAGTGATGAAGCTCTGCTCTGAGCAACCCTCAGTTAATAAATAATGAATGTGTAATATAAATAATTTACAAACTGCACGTTTAAAGAAACGCATACAAATTGTCTGTCAAATTTATACTTGCTGGCTATTTATACATCCTCAGTTTTCTACAGACACTATCTCAATAATATAAATTAACAGGCTGAAGAGCTTCTGTAGGATTCCTACTGCCACAGCTATCCCTGTGTGCTGCTAACAAGCGTGGTGTCCTCCACGGTGCAGATTATCTGATTTTTGGTCTAATGCATTTACACCCACCAGAATTTGTGCAGAATATTTTTGCACTGTTTTTTTTCCCCCCTTTATGATAAAAGGAAAATCTCATCCCTAATCTTTGTCCAGGACGTACCCTTTAAATTGACCATTTAGGATTATCTTGTGGTATTAATATTTTAACTAGTGAAAAAAAATTATCTTCATTGTGTAATTGGCATGAGGCTGAGAGTCAGACAAAGACAGGCTGCCTGGCTGTTGAGCTGTACAAGAACACTGTGCTCAATTAGAAATTTCTGAAACATTCCTGAAGTAGTGGGCTCAAATGTCTAAGCATTAGAGCCTACTGAATCACCTACACAGCTGGAAACTCCTCTCAGGTGTCCTTGGAACCCTCTTAAGTAAGTGTTGAAATGCTGTGGATTTTAAGCACCTATTCCTGTTATTCACCATGTTCTGAAATTCATGAGCTGAGGTTCAAAGGGCCCATTTGAATCACCCGTTGGAATATTAGATCGTCAGTGCTCTAAGAAATTGTTGCAATGATGTTATATTTGATCTTGAACTTCTCTGTATTTTATTTTTCTTACCATAAATGAAGTGCACAGATAATATGAGACAAGTAAAAGAGAGAGTAGGAGTATATGCAATTGCCCACATTTGAACAGTTCTGTTTATATAGCTATTATATATCTGTGGCCATATACATAGAAATTAATGAATTTTTTCCATATGAACACTATTTTTGACAGCATGTTTATTTTTTTTTCTTACTGAAAAGGGTCTGTTTTTCATCAAAAATGTAAATAAGTTGTTGGAAATGAATTGCCTGAAAACTGCAGTGTTTTTCATCAAATGTTATATTTTGATACAAAAAAAAAAAAGTGAATTGATTTTTCATGGGAACCCTTTGAGTGTTTTACACTTCCATTCTCCTATGGAAAGTATAATTTCCCTTTCTCTCCATCATACTGATAAATGCAGCTCTCAGGGGAGCAGCAATAGTCAGACATCCTCTCCAAGGGCACCAGAATGGCCTTTAATGCAGCAGTCAGTGGAACAGCAAAACCAGGTATGAATAGTTCTACCACTCCTTGCAGAAAGGCAGGCAGCTGCACAGGAAACAACTAACAACATTAAAAAGGGGAATATTGACAGTTGTGAAGGGTTGTAAACCAGACCACTACACACACAGCATCTTCAGAGCTGGGAGAACATCCCTAGGGATGTGTTGGTGTGGAAATTGTTGGTGTGGAAATCCATGAACTCCGGAGACCAGCTCAGTGTGATAAGTGTTCTGTCTCCCCTCCTTTTCACATTGATTTTCTTTCTGCCCAGGAATAAAAAAAAAAAAAAAAAATAGAAAAAGGAAAGAAAGAAAAAAAGAAAAGGCATAAGCATTCAATTAATGAGGCATTGCAGTTATTTGGAGTTTGTTATTCCCATCTGGAGAGCACGGCATCCTCACGGAGTGCAGGCAAAGCCAAGGTGTCTCTAAGCAACAAACCCCGACAATAAGTGCCCTTCCTCAGAAGTGCCAGCTCTGCCGCAGGAATGGGTGTGGTGAGCGTCTCTAATGACCAGAGAGCTGAGCTTGTACGAGAACTGCTTGTCAAGGATGGTGGCTTTTTCTTCCCAGTTAGGTTAAATTCCAACAAGAACCTCCTTGCATAACTCCTTGTCTTTTTTCCTTCACATAGTCAGACCTGACTCTTTCCACTTGCAACATGATCCTGACCTGCTAACCCTCCCTGCTCCTTTCCCCACCTTCACCAGTATCCACCACATCACTCTACATATTTGTGCATCTCTTGTGCACATAAATCCCTTCACATATTCTCAATAATTTTTATCACTGCAAATTTATTGTAAGATACAGAACTATGATAGTAATATATGCACCAGGCTCGGGGAGGAATTAGATTGTCACACATGGATTTCATTTTGTTTCAGTGAGACATTCATAGGAAGAAAACTGTAGGATATCCTGCATCTGATGGTGCTTTCTCTTGAACACTTGAAATGCTGTGAGCTGAGGGATGCTGAATTGTTAGACATTTATGGCACAGATGGCAGGTGGGTCTAATTTCCAGGGAGCATAGAAATGCAAGAAAGTTCTTGGGAACAAGCTGTGAGTTCTTGATTTTTCTTCTTGATCTTTACTCAAAACAGGTGAGATTAATTCAGTCACTGTTCTACTGTATGGCAGCTGGAAGTAATCTCTAGAGGCTGAAATCTGCTGAGATGAAAAAGTGTTTTTATTGCAATATTCACAGAAAGAAATTGAAAGAGAGCAGGCACAAAGGAAGAAATTTAAATTCTGGAATTTAAACTTAAATGTGACAAAATGAACCTTCACTCTGGTATCTGTGGGCTGTACACCAGGATGTGAGGAAGAAGGACTTTGAATGCCGTGAATTAGTTAAAACTGAGCTCAGATTACAAATGTAGTTGAAAAGCACTGGAGTCATGGTGACTGTGAAAGAAGGGCATGAACAATGCTGCTGATGAGCTCGGGGGTACCTGTGTGCAGTTGAGCTGCTTTCAGGCATGTGGGGGATTAACAGTTGTAACAAGTTTATTTCAGGAGTGAAATAACCACCTTGGAAAAACTTACAACCATGTGGTGCTCAGATGTCAGCCTGGCACTGACCTGTTAGCCTGCTGATGAATTGGCCCACGTGGAATGCTGAAATTATTTGTGCTTTATCACTCTGCTGTTATGTCTGTATCACGCCTGGCCCGAATTCTTGCTTGCTGAGATTCATTTGTCTTGTTGGGTTTTCACTTGAGAAATTATAGCATTTATTTTGAATTTTGGAGATTAATGGTCATGAGCTGGTTTAACCAAATAAATAAGTTAATTGAAGGTAATATGTGACCCAAGATGAGCAGAATGTTCCTGGAGGGACATGTTCAGCCCTTGATTGCTTTTGTGGAGTTGCATGGATGTAATTAAGGTCAGCACATGAGCAGTGTTTGGTAACTTGGTTGAAAACTCAAATTCACAAATGTGATCCAGTCAGTAAGACTGAGAATTATTCAACTGCATCTGCCCAATAATAAGTGTCAGTGGGATGTTCAGAGCAGGTGTGCTATTGACTGATCTGTCCAACCCTCCTCTGGGAAACTCACTGCTCTGATCAAGCTTCCCTTTCTGATGGGGGAACCTGAGGGAGGGTAAAGTCCCTCTCAGCAAACCATTGCTTAAGCTGCTCTCTTGGGGATTCAGGTCTGTCCTTCTCTTTCCTTGATCCACAGGGCAGTGTTCCAGTTTTTCCTTCATGTGGTGCAGCCAGAACAGACCTGTGCTCCAGCACCCTGCAGTGCTCTACTTGGGGAGACACCGGTGCACCAACACAGCAGTGGCAGGAAAAACAAATAATGCATTTAGTTGGATGTGTGCCTACACTGGTTTATGTTTGCTTCTTCTGGAGGAAGCCCAGGCAGAAGGGACCCAGGGTGATGTGCTCCCTGTGGTGGTTTTCTTGTGGCACTGTGGTACAAGACTCTTCTGCTGTGCCTGAACATGGGTAGGAGCAGCAGAGGATGGGAGAGGAGAGGTTCCCTCGAGTGGCACAGAGCCTGGGGAACCTCAACCTGCACCCCCTGGAACCTCTGGCTGGAGGGGAAATGGCTAATGGAGAGGTGCCATTCCTGGGGCAGGTGACACTGGGAGGAGAGGCACAAGCAACACTCCTCTGGCACAGACAGAGGGATGGCTCAAGGTGCTTCCTAGACAGCAGGAATCAAACCCAACTCGGGGCAAGCTGCATTTCAAAAGCACTTCAAAGAAAATTCGGATGCTATTATTTCATTTTGGGCAGCTTTAGTTCCCCTCATCACTCAGTGGGGCCCTGTGCTCCCGCCAAGAAACATGCCAGCCATCTGGCACTTTTTATTTTTATAGTGATCCAACAACTACAAGGCATGCCAGGCTATTTGTACCATCTGCCACATAAATGTCATTTCAGCAAAAGGATGGTGGACACCTGGGGACCAGAGTTCAAAAATCCTTTTAAAGGGGAATCATTGTCTCCCAGAGAAAATAGAGCTTGGGTCCACTTCCCCCAAGGGACCAATGCAAGACACAACTGAAATATTTATGACTCCCAGACCATCCTCTTAAAGTGTTCTTTTCCCCTATTTTTTCCTCTTTCTGTCTTTTCCAACTATGAGAGTATAAAAATTACTACTATAAAGTTCACACGTGGATGGATGTTTTTAGGGAAGCAATAGGGTCATACAATCTGTGGCAGAAATTGTTTGGGGTTTTGAACACATTTTCTGCATTTCTAAAGCTAGAAATGACTTTGGGTTTTATCCCATTTGTAGCTCCTGCTCATAATTCAGATGAGAGGGTCAATCAATATAGTACAAGCCACTCACCAACAGGCTTGAAAGCAGAGCAGCATTTATAAAGGGAAAAATATTTAAAAACATCTGATCTTGCAGCTGGAGCTATAGAGACAACCCATCTTTAGGGAGCCCAGGATTTTGACAAGGCTTGGGGATTTAGCTGTAAGGTTCTATTTACAAAAAGAAAGGCATCCCAAATTTCTTCTTTGGGGCAATATGTGTGCTTTTATTTATTTTATTTTATTTTATTTATTTCTCACTGTTATAGCTGAGTTTGACAGCAAGTTTTGATAACGTATGGGTACCTGAGAACAAAGTGCATCAATTCCTGTTTATAAAGGCTGCTTTGAAAATGTCCTAATATTGTGGATGCTTCAAAAATATGGGGCATAGGTGTGCAATTTATAAGTTTGGAGCATTGTTTCCTAAATCTAATATTGCAGTTATTAATCAAACATTGCCCTCTGGGTGCAATAAAATAGCAGTCTGAAGTGATAACCCTTTTTCTTAAAATTTTCAGCCAGCTACATACCCTAATAGGACAATGAAATGGAAATAATGTGGCACTCCCTGATTTCTGCTGTTTTGTAATTTTAATGTAATTACTTTTCTCAGCATGCTTTTCATTGCTGGAAACATAAAAAGAATAATGCCTTGGCCCAGTGATTTTTCTCTTGTGTTGCATATTTAAAAATTGGATAGGCAGTTTGATATTTTTTTGGTCCTTGTTTATTACCACTGACAGTTTGTTTAGCTGAAGAGATCTCTGCAGACAGTTCAGACAGCCCTTGCTCATCAGATGCACAAAGATAAATCAGCCTTAGTGTTTATTCTAGTATTGCTTTGTAAACTTTCTTTGCTCTTTCTCACTCTCTCCACTTCCCCCTCCATTTTATTGCAGTGGAAGTTTTCCCCATGGAGCAGCACTTCTCTCTGATGTGTTCACAGTGTGATTGTGCATCATATTTCTTTTGTCCTTACTCTATCCATGCTCATCTTTCCTGAAAATTGAGCACTACCCTTGATTTTTAACTCAGAGCCATAGTTCACTCTTTTGCTGTTCCACTCCTGTGCCAGTACAGCTCTGTTGATTTTGATGGGAGGAAATAGGAGACTCCCTCCTTGTCCTTAATCCCATAGAATTACATGTAGAAGTTGGACTAGTGCTGCAGAATACTAAACCCCTCAAATTCCTTAGAGAATTGTTTGGCAGTTACTGAATTTCACTCAGCAGAGGAGAATAAAAAATGACTTTTTATTTTGGGAAAGCACAAATATTTAAGAGTGCTATAATGGTCAAAAGAACTCCTTTGTTTGAGAAGCACAGTAGAATACTCTATTTTAACCAGAATACTTAGCAAAATAACACAGACTTCCTTTCCATGGTGGAAATGAAAACACTGAACCACTTGGCAGCCAGTTCTTCTTGCTGACTAAAGGATTTCCCCATGCAGTATAAAAAAGTTATGATACTGCACCTTTATCCATCACTGTTCTCTGTTGAATATTTTTACATTTAGTCATTCTGCACTCTTGACTTCAGTCTGTCTCCTGTATTGGCCTTTTCCTGCCCTTTCTCCCCAAAGTGTGGTTCAGGGCTGGGTACCTGGAGCTGCAGGGCTGCAGTGCAAAACTCAGTTATCCACAGCCCTGAATCCAAACAGGCCCTTCTGAGTCAAAGGGAAAAGGAGGGAGACATACCTATTTTTGTTGAATTTCACTGGGAGCTGGGTATTTAATTATCCTCAACTGCTCTGAACAATCTCAAGCTCAGTCTGGCAGGAGCCCATCGTTCCTCTGCCTGCAAGAGCCTGCAGGGTTTGATCCTTCTCGTGGCTCTCTCTGATGGACTTTATTTTGGCTGTTATTTTGGAGATCAGGATGAACCTGCTCTTGCTGGAACAGGAGGCAGAGAACAGATGCACAAGTCTCAGGTGTAGGGGCAAAAGCAGCTCCTTCAGTGTCACAGGGGGGATAATCTGCTGTAACCACAGCATTTTTAACATTTCTTGAGGAGCACTGCAAGCATTAGGCCTGTAATGAAGGCAGAAAACCCACACTGCTTTGTGTTGCACTAACAGATACGAAGAACTCGAAAATATCTGCTTTTCTGATCCCCAAACTCTATTATAATCTGATACGGCTTCACCACTTGAGTCCTTCCTCCCTGCCATGCTTCCTTCAAGCTTCATTTGAACTAAGAACTTGCTGTGTGAGATTTGTAATGAGCAGATTACCTACTGTTTGATGACATCTTGCTCAGAACTACTTGAAAAAATGACGCTGGCTTTTAAAAAATACTAATTAATATCTTGGCAGAGATGGTTGGAAAATTCTGTATTTTTCATGCGACAGTGAAAAGTTTTAAATAAGCAGCACAGGGCTGGGCTGGCTGGAGGAAAACGTGCCTGTAATCCTGAAAAGCCCCCTCTGTAGCACTTTACTGCAGATCCCTAGGAGTTTTGGAGTCAATAGAGAATGGGAATTCAAAAGCAATTCTGCTGGAAATGGCTGATAAAGATGATTGCACTGCAAAATGTGCCTCTCAGAGCCCTTTTTTTCTTTGAACTTGCAGTATCTGATACACTGTGACTTGAGAAAAGAGGTTTCTGCATCAAGGTAGACTTTCCTTCCTGTGAGTAGTGATTGTGCAGTGATATTAAGCATGGCCCCACCAAAATCATTTTTGTGGTCTCAGGGAGTAGATTGAGCCTCCTGAACTCAACACAGATGTTAATTTGAAGAAGCCATAATGTTATGTACCTAACAAAGTGCTTGGCAAGCTGAAGGAAAACAGAGATTTGTATTTTTATTATTATTTATATAAATAAAGGCCTCTCTGGACTGAAACTGAATTTCAGCAGCCTTTCTGGAGGCAATTAAAACCATTAGCTTCATCAGCCAAGGCCAGCGTTTTAATGTCTCTGAGACACTCAGGCTGCCAAAGTTAATTATTCATCCTTTTCTTAATTGGATTCAGATTGCATTTTAAAGGTGCAGCTTCAATAGCACTGGATGAGCCTTTAATTTTTCACCCCTTTCCTCCCCCCAGGAAATGCCTCAGAAGAGGTTGTTTGGCCTTTGCACAAGAAGGGTCTGAGAGTGGATTTCAGGCCAGGCCAGAGGCTGGTCAGCTCATGGCAGATTTGTCAGTTGGATAAACAGGGTGAAAACCACCCCTTCCTCCTAATTTCATGGTGGGAATGATGCTGTGAAATGGAAAACTGACCAAAAGGGACATTAAAATATAACTCACTCCTGTGTTTGGACTTAGGGCAAAATGCAAATGTCGTGTCTTACGTTTCTACCAGTGAACAAGTAACTTTGGTTTTATGAAATGTATGCACTATATAAGCCTATGCAAAGATATCGTATTCTGGGTTCTACCAGTAAGTAACACTAAAATACAAATGGGAGGTATGATATAATCCTTAGCTTGCAGGACTCCTTTTTTTTTTTTTTTTTTTTAAGGCTGTAAAACATTTCTTGGTTCGAGAACTTGTTTTTTTTCCAGAGGAAGATGAATTGCTTTACAGAAAAGAGATTTCTAAAGTAGTTTAGACAGTGAAATTACTGCTTTTAGTGTCTAAATGGCCATGTTGTAATTTGGTATAGGGAAAAACCCTTTCAGGGTCAGCTACAACAAACCTTGGTTTAAGTATTCAAACTCAGCCCTTTGTCTGACGTGTTGCTTTTAAAGGCAGACACAGAGGGATGTTTTGCAGTGTGTGAAGAAGAAAATTTTAGGTTAGTAGTTCCCCAAAACATCCCTTTCTTTGGAGAAAGCCAAAAGTACACGCTTTGCAAAGCAGAAAAGTTGTGGTCAACTGCTTTGAGGTGAACAGTGAGCCAAAGGGACAGGGGTGCAAACGTCACACGAAGGAAGGACACACTGAGCAGAGGGTCCTGTGTGGCCCAGGCAGGTGCTCTGAGTGGCTGTGCTGTGTTCCTGCAGCCCATCTACCTTTGTAGTGGGTTGGTGTGCTGGGTTGTGTACACAGTCACTAAAGTAACTTTACATAAACAATTAGGCTTTCTCTTCTTGATATGAGAGCCTATTGAATAATCTTTCAGCCTGAGCTGACCTTTTCCAGCCACTCCAGGGATGAAAAGTACCACCCCATCATAATAATATATTTTCATCTTCCCGTGCAGCTCTGTTTAAACTGAGGCATTGGATGTCACCACAAGCAGCATCATAAATGAAAAATATATATTTGCAGTCTGAGCTGGTGCCTTTCCAGGATCATTTCTCAGGCCATCCAGTTGCCTGTGAGTTTCCAAAATAAAAGTGTTGAGCAATGTACTAACTTTTACAAGGCAGAACAAGGCTGAGACAAGGCTGAGACAATAGGCTGTAATACCACAGATGGGTGGATCTACTGAAACCACCAGCTCTTTGCCCACGCTGTTAGCAACACTTGCAAGGTAAAGGGTGTTGCAGCCTAAACTAAAAGGGTGGGAGTGTTATGCGAGGCAGGAATTTCTGATTTGACTTTGTCAAAGCTGGAACTGAGAAACATCTGTCTCTTAGTGTTTGTGATTACTAACACTCAGGGCTGCATGAGCTCGTTTCCTGGCTTTTCAGATTGCTGCAGAGTCAGAGAATGACCGTATAAACCCAAAGAAGCAAAACCTGTTAGAAGAAAAGAATAATTTAATGTAGATTGGGACAAGTGTGAGAATCAGGCTCATGGGACTACTTCACCAATTGCTCAATGTTTTATTTGGTGCTTTTTCGTGCTATTTTCTTTAATAATAACATTACAGCCTGATTAGCACTCTTGTGCTGACTGCAAGATCATCCCAAATTACTGTTTTACATTCCACATCACGCAGGAATTCTGAAAACTTTCAGAAAGACAAGCTGAGGTAAGATGAAATCAGCCTGTATCAGAGCATTGGAATTTATAGGAAATTGTTTCTTAATTGTTGATTCACAAGGCTTTGACGATCCAGGTACTTGTGACAAACTGATCCTTGTTATCCCTTACAATGGGAACACTCCACAGGTGTGCTGGGACAGCTGGGCTGGGGGGAGTCAGTAGAGATATGATATCTTGAATACAGATTCTCTTCCATAATAATAATCCCAGCCCTTCTTTTCCTGCTCCGTCCTTCCCCCTGTGATTCACATTATCCACAGGAAGGAGCTGGTTTCACCAGCTGCTGTGAACAGGGACCCTCTCTTGGACCCCTCCAACCTGACAGCTCAGTTTGAGGCTCCACTGACTCCTTAATCATGATAGAAAAAAGGTTGCAAGCTAACTACAGGCTTTCTGTCCCTCACCCTGGGCAAGATGAGAAGGTGAACTGCAGCACTGCTGCTTTTGAAGTAGCTCCCACCAGACTGACGTGGGTATTGATTTAAGAGCATCATCCTTAAAGCATCATCAGATTCTGGTTGTGTTTACCAGAGCAAGAGCAATTTCCAGTTGCAGATGCAGGGCCATGTGTAGGTTATTTTAGGTTTCAGAGAATCTTCTATGTTTTATTGTTAAGAGATTCCCCCCCCCCTTTTTTTTTTTTTGTTTCTAAGTAATACAGGCTCCATTTGGGAGAACTTGTTTCTCATCATGTCCTGCCCTGCAGGGGTTTCTGGAGAAAGACTGAGCTAAAACCCAGAGAAAGACTTGGATTTTTAGAGGGATTAAGCATCTCTCCTGTGAGGAAAGGCTAAGAGAACTGGGAGTGTTCAGCCTAGTGAAGGCTCCAGGGTGACCTAATTGAGGCATTTCAGTGCTTGAAGGGGCTACAAGAAAGATGGAGAAAGACTATTTACAAGGGCCTGGAGTGAAAGGACAAGGGGGAATGGCCTCAAACTGAGAGCAGATTGATTAGATATTAGGAAGAAATTAATCCCTGTGAGGGTGGGGAGGCCCTGGCACAGGTTGCCCAGAGAAGCTGTAGCTGCCCCTGGATCCCTGGAAGTGTCCAGGGCCAGTTTGGATGGGGTTTGGAGCAACCTGGGCTGGTGGAAGGTGTCCCTGCCCAGGTAGGTGGTGGGACTGGATGATCTTTAAGGTCCCTTCCAACCAGACCATTCTGGAATTCCATGATTTTTGCCAGTTTCCACTAGTTTGCTCCTCTGTATCTTCTGTACTTGTATGTGATAGTAAGACATGCCCTTCCCTTTGCAGATCCTCTGCCAATGCAAACACTGACAGATCACTGCAAACCTGAATGAGAACTGAGCAGCTCTGACCTCTCCAGGGAACATTTTCTGGCTGCAGGAGTTTGGGAGTGAAAGGAGTGAAGGAAAGCTTTGAACTGCTGAGAAGTCCTGATTTCAGAGTGATTTGAAGCTGTCAAAGCTTCCTTTGCTCCCCTCCTCCTTCTGTAGAATTGCAAACGACCTGTAGCCAGAGAAAAGGATGTGTATCAGAGATATCAGGAAATAAGGTCCATCCATTTGGGACATGAATATCCCTGATGAGGAAATTACTTCTAAACTGCTCAATTTACCACAGAGATTATTCCTATTTCAGGAATATTCTCTGAAGAATAGCTATACATGGCTTCTCTGAGGAATGAGGGATGATAGGATCTCTTCTGTAGGAATTATATGGAGCTTTTAAGCTGGTCCAGCACACAGAACTCTTTTGTTTCCTTAATTGATCCTGTCCCAATCAGGGAAAAGAAATGTGCTTTTGGCTGGAAGAGAAAAAAACCACTCAAGAGCTGCATCACATTTCCTAGGAACTGTAGCACCATAGCAACAGTTGTCTTTCAATGCTGCTGCTGCATCCCTTAATAGTTCTCAGTTTGCTGAGTGAGCCACGAGTTATTCTGCTGTAAAACTTACTGTACATTAATTGGTTCTGTTGGCAGATAATTACAGGAAAAATGTACATCTTTTTGTCTGTGTTTCTGTTTCCTCATGACCACACAGCACGTTATTTCTCTCCTTTAAAAGGAATTTTAATGGGAAGTTTATTGGTGGGGCTGCTTGGGTTTGATAATCTCTAATGAAATACTTTGTTTGGGAGGGATATTTTATTGTGCATGTGGAAAACAATAGAAAATCCCAAACATGTGAGAAAGGATTAATTTTAATTAGATAAAAGTTACTGTAAAAAAGTTGGAAAAGATATTGTTCCTTTCAGTATTTTTTCTAACAAGTAGATATTTTGAATGAGTTTTCAGCTAGGAATTTAATTTATGGTGAACAGAGATTGAAATTAAAGCGTAGTATTTCAAGCATCAAAATTAAAACTGTTTGATTGACTACATATTTCCCTCTCTCCCAGTTTATGTTCAGTTTATGGAAATGTCAACTCTATCCAAATTCAAGTCAGGAAAAATGCTTGAAAATTCTTCTGAGATGAGAAAACCTTTTCCTGCCTAGCTCTGTTCTACTTATTATATATTAATACTTCCTGGCTCCTTTTGTTGGGTGGGGCTTTTTTTGTCATTCTTTTACGAGAACTTGCATGGAAAATTAAAACAGACTCTCTGATTAATTTAAGATGAATGGCCAAACCATGCTGTCCCTCCAGCACTGACTCTATCCAGGTTTAACACAGATCTTAGTGGAGAGCAGTGTGCAGTCACAGTTTAAATGTTCATGAAAATTGAATTGCTTCTACAAAAGGTGCCTGTAGATAAAAACAGAGAGGTTTGCACTCCTACTGCTCATGCTGAGTCTTTTCTGGGGTTTTCCATTCTGTAGATGTCAGTCCAGCTCTTCAGCAGCCACTGAAAACATGATACAATTAAACAAAACGAGGGGGCTATAAATGGCCTGTGATTTATGGCTTATCTGGGTTTGTCAGTTCTCACTGCTGTGAAGCACTTCTGGTATTTGCACAGTGATGTAAATTATTGCAGTGTGAGAGCATTAGCAAAGGGCCCTGTGAGCTGTCACAGATCCCATCACTGACACTGTCTGTGAGCCCAATAAACCGCTCTGATCTCAGGCTGGATGACACTGCAGCAGCAGAGGAACTACAGCTTGAGGAAAGCCTGGCTCAGGACATAAAAGAGGGAGCTAAATGCCGTGGGCATGTGGATGCCCTGGCTGAGTGACTGGGTTTGGAGTTGGCTCCTCATTCCCCCCTCCAGTAGCAGCAGGGAATGACTGTGAACATCAGCTTCCACAGGAACGGCTGGAGGAGGAAACGCTGACCCGTGGTTCTGTGGTGTGATAAATCAATTAATAATTGTTATTTCTTTTTTTTTTTTTTTCCCTTTGTGTGCAGCTAGCAAGAGAACACCAGGTGGCCCTCTCCTCCATCACTTACATTGGCTGTGCTCTGTCCATCTTCTGCCTGACGATCACGCTGGTCACATTTGCTATATTGTCGTGAGTAATTTTAATTTAATACCTGCTGAGCAGCTATCACGCAGAAAGGGAAGCAATGCATTTCAGGCCACTGAGTAGGATCCCTTCAGGTGCTCAGGATAAAACAAAGGCTATTAATTCTACAACCTCCCTTAATTGGATTCTGCACATGTATTTGTAACAGTTGGTTGGTTATTTCTAAATTACTTTCATTTCCTGAAATGGGGTGGTCTTTATATAGCAAGCTATTTCCATCCTGTGAGGGATTTTTAGATTTTTTTTTTTTTTTTTAACTCTCCATGTTTTGCTATAGTCCAGGAGCCTTGCAAGGAGCTCAAAGCAAGTACAATATGGGCAAGGACTGCAGGATCACCCTCTCTGCCCCCCTCACACACATCTTTGGGTTGCTTGGAGTGTACAGTCAGTACTTCTGTCTGCTCTTCAGCTGCCTTGGTCTGTGTTTATAAAGGAATGCCCAGAAAGGAAGTCTCAGTCAACATTAGCTGCCTGCCTTTTGTTTCATGCAACATGTACACAATTACATCATACACCCCACATTTATTTTCAAGTTGCTGTTCTCCATTAGGCTGGTTATCTAATGTGTTGTTTTAGTAGGATGAAGGACACTGTAAGCAGTGGGAAATTCACTCCACAGCTCGTGTTTAAAACCTCTGAACCTCTGCAGCCTCCTGCCTGTAACAGAGCAGCCCCTTCAAGGGCTCTTTGCCCTGGAAGGTTTCTGCCACAGGGCACTCAGGGTCTTTATGCTTGTTTATTTTCCAGTAGTGATAACTGAGTTTGAGGCCCAGCTGGCCTTGATACAAACATTTCCAAGAAAGATTTCATAGAGGTTTGTTTCTAAATAAAAACCAGAAAACATGACAAAGGGTGAAGAAACCTGTCTGAGGTTGTGCAGCAGAGGGGTTGAGCAGGAAGGAATGGGATTCTTTGTCTCCTTTCACACACTAAACCACATTCTTCCAACTCAGGAGTTTGATTTTTGATTTCTGCGCCTAAGAATGTATTTTGGACATCCTGTTAAGAGGCCGGTTTCTAGGGAAAAGGACTTGCTGTAAAAACAGCAAACTGATTGCAGTGTTTGTTTGTTCCAAACCCCGTATCATTTCTAAGTCTCAAGGTCTGTGTTGGTCATACTTGGATTAAGTGTGTAACGTGTGGCGAAATCCTCTCTAAATAAATCCAACGTCTGCCTATCTGGCATGGCGCTGTTGGCATGTTTAGGCTGAGGGGAGTGATCTGCTCCATTTTTGTCTGAGTGCAAAATTGGATGTTACAGTGTTTAGAAAGGAAAAAAAAAAAAAGGAGTAAAAGGAGGTGGTGTTGCTGCAGCAGGGCTGAAAACTCCTCAAGAAACTGGAGGCAAAGAGAAGACTTTTGGAAGAGAGCTTGGGGGCTGGCTGACTGTCACAAGGTTAGAGCACCCCACCTACATGCAGGATCCTTCAAACTGCCACTCAAAAATAATTTGATTATGTTTTCACTGGAGAGCAGGGTCTCATTAAACAGCTGAGGTGAAATTTTGCAATGTGGTGTTAGATGACCGCAACGTAAGCGGAGAAGAATCTGGCGAGCTCTTTGCTGCTCCGCGTGCCGGCAGCGCCGGGCGGTTCCCGGGAGGGCAGGCAGTCCTGCTCACCTCCTGGGGAACACAGCTCCAGCCTGGGACCACAAGAAGCTCTTTGTTAGAGAGCCACTGGCACCAGGCAGTGCATCCTGTCTCTTTGGATTCCTTTTAGGACACAGAAACTTCTTGTCGTTTCCCTCTTTGCCCTCTTCCAACGGAGCGCTGGCTACGGCAGTGCTGGAAGAGCAGGGCTGACACAACCATGGTCTGCATCGTCCAGTCCAGGTCACTCTGCTGCAGGGACACACACAGGGGCTGCAGGAGTCACCCCCATCCAGTGTGACACAACCAAAGGATGGGAGTGCGTGGAGCTGAGTGGAGAAAACACACAACAGTTCCCGTCGCCATGAGATGATTAAAACTGCTGGTTGGGGCTGGCAGGCAGCATGGATTGAAATAGGGAATCTGTTATCACCAATACTGGTTTTCAAAGCGCAGAATGAAATTGTGGGAAAGGCCTGAGATGTTCAGAGCAGTGTTTTTGTTTTCTGTTTCCTCTTTCTGGATGAGAACACAAACACGAGGTCAGAAGACTTCCAGGAAAGCATGTTCTTTTCAGAGTTCCAGCTGTTTATTGCAAAGCCAAGAGAGATATGTTCAAATGATGTTGTAATCACTGTCAGGTCTCTGTCAAGATAGGCACTGCCCATCTGCATATGGAGCTATAGTTCCTGTGCTCAGAAGCTGATAATAGTCTAAGTCAAAATTGTAACCAAGGTCTTTTCACATTCCCTAATTTCTCATGCAGGCAAATACCAGCAAAATAAAGCCAGGAATTCTGTGGCACAGTGTGGGCTGAATGGTGCAGGATGCAGTGTGCTTTCTGTGAGGTGCAGGTCTGACCTCCTCAATAGCACAGCAGCATTCAAGATATTCTGTCACTAGTCACGAACAGAGCCTTTTCATGTGCAAATCAACCTTTCTGCTGCCTTCAGGACAGCAGCAGAATATCAAAGCAACCACTCAGGTACCACTCCATCCTGGTGGAAGGAGAGCTCAAAAGGCATCATGATAACCCCACCAAAACCAATAAGCAAAAGTCAATCTAAAGGCTTGCTGATAAATCATAAACATACTCTTGGAATGCTTCTGGGAATGCTGGTTTATCCACATGTGTTTCTGCCTTCTGCCAGCTCTGTCAGCACCATCCGCAACCAGCGCTATCACATCCACGCCAATCTGTCCTTTGCTGTCCTGGTGGCCCAGATCCTGCTCCTCACCAGCTTCCAGTTCAGCCCTGGAACTGTAAGTCCTAAGAATAACAATAATAATAATAATTTTGTTTGGAATGAATGCCACGTGCAAGGAAGTGTCTTCCACGTGAGTTCTCTTATTAGCCAAAAAATGCCTTCCTTCAACACTTAGATAAAGCATTTTGTGCTCCCAGATGGTGTTATCGTGGTATCTTTGCCAGACCAAAAGCAACATGCACCCATCAAATGGAAAAATCACTGTAGGAATGGAGTGCACTTCAGTGTGTTTTCAAATGTCGTGGCTGATTCTGCCTGACATGGCTTATGCTTTCTCTCCTCCACTTAAAACGTTAGGAATTCTCTGTTGGAGAATAATGAATGACTTGTGTGTTTAGGTGAGGTATTTGTATTTGGGTTAAGGTTTTGGGTTGGTTTGTTTGGGTTTTGTGTTTTTTTTTCTGGTGGGGGTGTTGGTTTCTTTTAATTGTCTGCTCTTTGCTCTGGTACATTTTTGCCTTTTTTTTTTTTTTCCCCCACATTAAAAAGTCTTCTGATTCTCCATGGAAGGTAATGGGCTTTGGCAATTTCTTCTACTGCCTTGGAGGGCAAAACAGAAGGTCTTTTTTTTTTTGCTCATAAGGTTTTGTTTGTGGGGTAGAACACACTGTTTTTCTGAATAGCAGATTTATTGGTGATGGTCTCTACTCCGTAGATTTAGATGATTTTTAAGTAGAATTTGTGTAATAATCAATGCCAAAAGTAAAGCAACTATTGTTTAATTAGCCAGAGGTGACAGAAAGCACTAAGTATGTCTGTGTAAGAGTTTGATCCAAGTTTAATCCAAGATATTGTAAAACTCTGGCCATCTGAGGCAGCCACTTAAGCAACAACACCTTCATATTGCTTACATGGTACTTAATCTCTGTGCATGTATAGGCTTTCTTCTGCCTGATCACATAGATTGGAACTTGAAATTACAGATTGATTTTGTGTATCTGCTACTGCAGGTGGGAATTCCTCATGCAGAGTCCCAGGATCTAAACTATTAAAACTGGCATCTGAAACAGCTGGGTTAGATTGAGACAAATAGGCCAAGTTAACAGTATTACATACCAGTGAAACCAATTTCTTTCCACTGTTGTGTTTAAAAAATGCAATTTAAAGTAACATAAGGTCTGTTGATGGAAAGTCCCACCTGAAAAGCAGAAGCAAAATCTGATTTTACAATAAACTTCCAGTGTGCTCTGTTTTTGTAATGATCAAAACTTGGCTAGTTTGGTGCCCAGCTGTTGCTCCATATTACTTTTCAGAAGCAGTGAGTGGCTTCTATTAATCTTTTCTTTTTTTTCTGTTTATTCTCAGTGCAAGTAAAGATGAGGTTTGCACATTCTTCATTTTGCCAATACAGCAGCTACCCAAATTTATATTCAGCTTAAATGGGATCCCTTGAAATTCTGTTAAGTTTATAAATAACAATAATGTCTGGTTTTGCATAGGCTATTATTACCTGAGGACCTAAAAGCACTTTGTAAAATGAAGTTCATACTCTTTTGCTGCTTAACATTCAGGTGGGTCCTGAATGAGTGAGGCAATGTGCAGGGGAGAAAATGTCAGTGAATGGTTTAGAAGGAAAATGAAATGGAGACAGTGAAAAGCAGCAAAAGATATAACTTGAAACTGAAGACAGTGGAAACCAGGCATGAAAATAATCCTTTCTAAGTAGAGAGCTAAAACCCTGCTGAAAGGACATGGGCTTGAGGGCAATAATAGGTTCACTCGGTGTAACAGTGTGTCTTATTCTCACAGTTTTTCATTTTTCATCCATTCCAGACTTCCAGACAATCCAGCTGAGTCATTTCAGATAGTGTGTGGAAGCCTGTTTACACCTTATCAAGGCCAGCATCACCCACAGTCTTCTAAAATACTGTGCCACACTAGTTGTGTTTCCTGGTTTTGTTGGATGCAGGTAGAGCTCGTGTTCTCCAGGGACCTGTCCCAGCGTCCACCTGCATTTATAATGTGCCTTGTTCACACACAGATCTCTTGCTCATTTAGTCAAGCCTGTGAAGAGCTCACATAGACTGAAGCTGCAGTTTAACAAGTGCATATTTTCTCTAAAACCTATTCAAAACTTACTTTAGTTAAATTGGCACGGTTAGCACACCGAAAGCAAGCCCTGCTTTACACCACAGGCTCTGTGAAGTGAAATGCTTCACAGAATCCATGGATATTTCAGCCCTGCCTCCTCTATAACAGCAGTAATTGTATGGCATAACACTGTAAAGATCTTACAGTTGAGGAATGTGGTGTAAACACTGTCTGCTGTGCTTTTATTTTTGTCAGTTTAGCCTCTGGGGATCAGGGGGGTTGTGATTCATCCTGTTATTAGTCTCATGTCCTTACTCCATGCTCTGTTCTCACTAGCTTTGACAGCAGTTTTAATACCTTTAATTGCAGCTTTAATTGAACTGCTAAATGGTCGTTTACAGAGAGAGAGGGAGGCAGTATTTACACTGGAAGGGGTGAATTTGTAATCTTCTGCTTCTGCCAGAGGTGGGGTATTTGTGCCAGGCAGTTTGGAAGTGCCCTTGTTTGAGAGGACCATTGGTACCCCTTTGTGGTACCCCTGGCTTGAGGCAATGAAGTGCAACAGGGACTGGCCTTGGAAAAACAGGCCCTGAGCTGGCATCACTTTCTTGCATGACTGCTTTGAGCCTCTCCATCCTTTTCCTGTCTCCATCTCCAGGGACATTTAGTTGTTGATTCCAGATATGGCATACAGCGTTCCCCTGGTAATTTCAGATGTGTAGTTTAATAATTTACAGTTTATACTACAGCAATTTTCCTTTTGTCGAGTAAGACTGATTTCTAATCACGAAACTCTATTTTCACACACAGGACTTTGATCTTTGTAATACACTCAGTTGATTGATTTATTTATAAAAAGCTGATCAGCAGTGCTAAAACAGGAGTCTTAACTGCTCATGGCATATTCCAGGATGGCAATTATTCCTGAAACCAGGACGTCTTTCTTCCAGAAAAAGCAAATATTTTTGCACACATCATTTTTTTCCTATACTGCCAAGTCTCTAAGATATCTTTGCTATCCACATGCCAGCCTGATGACTTCCCTCAGCCTTTCAGCAATAGATGAACTTGTTTCTTCAGAGAGGTTTGCACTCTTAGTTACTTACTCTACTATAGGCTAGAGAGTGCTATTTGTTTAACAGAGTAGTTAACCATCAGCATTTCTTTAGGCTCCCAAAGGCCTGACCGTGTTTGTGGTAAAACCTGAAGTGTTATTTAAACGTTGGGAGATGCAAATTGAAATATAAGGTGTTAAGGAGCATTGTGGTTTTCCAGCACAACCAGAAAATTTAATGTGTCTACTATTTGCAGTGCTGGATCAGCGTATTGAGCTGTTTCTCCCTCAGTACTCCTGCATGGCATTGCTGAAAACACTTCCAAATGGAGAGCTGAAATGAGCTGCTTTTCTTTATTATATATATATATATATTTATAAAATTACCTGTCTGTTTTAAGTCTGTCCTCTGAGTCATGGCTAATATTTTCTGAGAGCCCTTTCTGAGAGTGTGCTTTACTTTCTCAACAGCTATAATATGTTGGGCCTTGCTGCTGGCTGGGCTGATTTTTGTATTTCCACAGACTCACAGGTAGTCAGCTGTAAGAGTACCAGTAATGAGATGTGCCTTTTTTACAAGTATTTTGCTAAAAGCAGGGTGCATCACATGATACAGCAGGGGAGACATGCTTGGGTATAGCACATAAAGGCTCAGCTTTTCAGTGCTTTTTCAAGGAGACAATTTTGTCATTTAGGTGTAACTTCTAAGCCCTCATTAAGGCACAAAACCAGAATAAGTAGCAACTTTGCCATGGATTTTATGTTCAGATCTGCAACTGAGTGTTATGGAGAATTACATACAGACCAGCCTCCTGCTACTTCACTGTGTTTTATTCTTCTGCTGTTTTGTGATTCATATTGTTTGACTACTCAGAACTTGGAAAGTATCCATTTGACAGAACTAGCTTGTAAGTCAGGTTTATTCTGCATTTATATTTTCATGGATTAATCTTCTGGTGGAAATCAAAAGGCATTAAAATGGATTTTATAGCCTTATGATAAAACTAACTGGAAAGGCTTTTACAGTTTTTGTCAATAAACTAATCTGGTTTAATAATATGTCACTGAACTTTGCAAAGTACTAAACCACATACAGACCTCACTTACATGAATTAAACCCAAATTTATTGCTTTTGAATACATCTACTCACACTGGATTTGCATTAGAGTGTCTTTGCACTAGCACAGAAACAGCTGAGTACAAGTGAGAACGTACAGGAAAGCATCAATTTTCATTATACTATTGAGTCCCAACATTTTAATTTTTATTAAGGTACAAAATCCCAAATCACCAATGAAAGGAATAAAATGCCAGCACAGGGCAACCAATCCAAAGCAACAAAGGGAATTCATAAAACGTGGCAAAGTATAAATAAAGAGCAGGTTCAACGTGGGACCTTATTTTAAAATTTACATGTTTCACTCAAGTTTAACAAATCCACTGACTTTCCAACAGTTCTTCATGTAAAGGGAGGCATGAACTGTGCTGGGTGTTTAACCATCACAGAACAGGGAGCAGGATACAGGACAGGGTTTGTACTGCACTTCTTTGACTCCTGTACTTACTAATGGCTCAGGAGCTGGAGGCAGACACTTCAGTTTTGAATTCTTAAATATCCTGTAGACTTTAGTGGGAGTATTGCTCCTCCTGTTATAAATAAATAACTCATTTGGATTTCCACATCATTTTTGGCAATGCTGTTTGATTTTTTTTTCTGTTTTTTTTTAAAGGTAAGAGGATTTGAAACTGTCTGAAAAGTGCTGTAGAAAAATGAAATTGCCTAGTGCTTTGTTTCTAAGACTTTTACTTCAGTGATTTAGCATGTAAATGTATATAGAAAAAATAAATAAAAATTTGAAAACCAATGTGACTGTGTCACAAAGAAGTAAAGCATTAATTTTTATTCTTAATTTAGGTGCCTTGCAAGATCTTGGCCATTCTGCTTCATTTTTTCTTCCTGAGTGCTTTTGCATGGATGCTGGTGGAAGGATTTCATCTCTACAGTATGGTGATCAAAGTATTTGGGTCGGAAGAAAGCAAGCACTTATACTATTATGGAGTTGGATGGGGTAAGCATTTAGTAGCTGCTTACTTTAAGTCTCCTCACTCTAGGACAAGATTATATTCAGAATCATATTTGAAAGTGTCATCTTATGATCATAGTTTGCCTTCTGAGAGTAGGTCTGTTGGATAAGAGAATGCATAATTTTTCTGACTGTAATCAGACTTTAAAATGTATAGTCCTTAAACCTAATTTCACTGCGGTGAATTCCATGACCTCTCAAGGCCAAATCAGACCCTTAATTACCAAATTAAGAGCAGGACTGTGGGAGGGAGGTCTCACTGCACTATTTTTTTATATTTTAGCTTACCTAATTGTTACACTGACCTAAGATGATTGAAAGAGCTTGAAGACAAGGATGTCTCATCTCATGTTAGTCAAAACAGACAGTTCATTTATTGGTTCTGTGCTTTCAGTTGAAGTGTGAATATGTTTGACTTTTGCAAACTCAAAGATCCTGGAATAAAGACAACCCTCCTCCTGAATTTAAAAACCCAGGCTTATCATTCTTATCTAAGCAGAAACACTGGGCTGAGTTTAAATATTTGCAAAGTCTCTGTTAATGACAAAGTGAAATTTGAGGCCATGTGAGGAGAGAGGGACAAGGAATTCTCCACCAACCTGGGAACATCTATTGAGGGATCTGAGAGTGCTATTGCTGTAAAATGAGTTCAGTGGTAATGGGAGAGACAGGATACCAAATGTGCAGAGCTGATTGAAATTCCCATGTATTACCTTTAGTCCAAGGGTGCTTAAATTAACTCAGAGGCTGCAGTTGTCAGGAATTAAAAAAAAGGCAATTTGAGGAAGGTGATAGAGTCCTACCATTAAAACTGTCTTGAAATCAATTGGGAAAAAAAACTCCTTTTTTTTTTGCCTTGATGATTCAGCACAATACACAGAGATTATTGTAGCAAAGCTTTTCCCTCCCACCATTTTTGGGACTCTGATGATAGAGTTTGTGATACTGGAGATTTTGCTGTGGCACTTTGGCCTTAGCATGTTTTCCTATTTCATCCAATTTCCTTTCCTTTAGAGATTGTCACGGAATGAAGACTGTTCTGAGCTGTCAAAAGACATAAATTTCTTTATTTGCTCTTAGTTGATGCAGTCCCAGACTTCTGCCTAGATATGACATAACACAGCAGAAGAAAATCACAGAAAATGAACTTCGACAATATAAATGGCAGAATATACTTTTTCCCATCAAGCAAAGTAGATCTTTTTATCACTGGAAGGAAATACACTTTCATTTGTGTCTAATGCTTCATCTTTCTCAGTAGATGACATATTTAGCCTTTTAGAATTAATGTCCTAAAATTGCTTTAAATTGTCTGCCACAGAGTATCTATAACCTGCTAGTTTGATTTTAGTTTTTTTTTTCTTTTTTCCTTACATAGAAGACACAGAAGCTTTCAAAATACAGCATGCAGGTTTACAAGAATTTTCCATTTGATTTGTCAGTAGTGCCTCAGAAACACAGAATCATGCAATGATTTGGGTTGGAAGAGACGTGTTATGGGTGTAAACTAAACTTCACAGCTCCTGTGTAATTCTTGCTGAAAAAAGATTGAGCAAACACACTTGTTTTTGTGTATAATGTACAATCCATATGAATTCTTCAATCCAGATTAAAATCTTATGATCCCCTTAGGATAAAAATATATTTTTTTCAACCTTTATGGAGTTTACTGAATAGTTGTTCCTTAAAGGAAAAATACTCTTATTTTACTGTAACAAAACCTTGCTTCTTCCTCAATTGCTATTATCCATTTAGTGTCTTGTTAATGCAATGAAAAGGCAAACAGTGCACTACATGCTGCAGACCATTTTATTCTCACTGACTTAACAGCTCTTCTAATGCTGCTGACTGCTCTATGTTTCATCTGCATAAGTTTTATTATCTTCCAAAGGAACTCTATTTAATTTTCTTCTTCACTGCCATTTAAAACTGATAAAGAGTCATGATAAATCCTTTGAATATCCAGCATTTGACTGGGTGAAAAAAAAAAAAAGATGGACTAGAATTACAAAGAAGAATTAGTTAGATACAGGTATTTTTGCTTCAGTGACAAAGTCCCTTCTGTGGGAAGACAACTTGCATCAGAAGACAAGATCTATATTCTATATCTACTCTGCAACCAAAGATGTGCTTGGGATTGTGAACCTGAGGGACCTTTAGTCCAGGCAGCTCACACAACCATGGCATACTGATTATCTGTGCTTAATTGCTCTGGTGAATATAATTAGTCTTGATTTTGTTCAACTGTGTGTAGGAATTTCCTTTCTTAAATAGGCAAGTGAGGCAGTAAACTAAAATCTTGCCTTTGATTGGGTCTTACACAAGTGTTACATTAAAGATGTTATTCCTGATTCAGACAAGCATGAGAAAGCAGAATGAAGCTCATGGGACATTAAACTCCATCCTACAGGATGGATTTGAAAGTCTAAGACCTAAACAACGCCTTTAGATGATGCTTCTTCACCACTGAGTATTCCATTGTATAAATACATACACCTATAAATATATAAATATTTATAAATGTGCTTCTAGCTGCAATTATTAAAGACTGAAAACACTTCTTCCAAAAATTGTAGTTTTGCCAGTACAGGAAAACTTTCTGGAATTTGTGAGGATGATGGCAGTAAAATTAAGTAGAAATTGCTTGTCAGAGAATTTTGTAAAACCCTCATGCAGAAAACCTGAAGAATTAAACAGAAAATTGAAACTTTAAGCTATCATGTCTAATACTCTGTCTGGGACCAGGGTTATTAAATTCTGTAAGATGATAAAAGCTCAACTCTTCACATTTTATTAAATCATACAGGAATTAACAGACAATCATTTAATATTTAAAGGGCTGAGGTTTTGCTATATTCAGAACTGTTGGCAATAAAACCCCTCACTTCCTTTCCACTTCCTGGCCTGGAATGCTGTTGTGAAGTGGCAGGACAGGACATGGCAGTGCTGGAGCTGGAGCCAAACAGCTCCCTGTCAGCAGGACCACAACTCTCTGCCTTGGTGTAATTCCCAAATCAGCCTGGAAAACATTCCCCCACCTCCCAGGGCACAGAACACAGCAACTGCCCAACCCCATCTGGAAACAGAGCCTACTTTCAACACAGAAATCTTGTAGAGCTATTACATATTTGTGATAAAATCAGTCTTGTTTGGGCATCTGAGGGGGATCTGAATTGGCTTCTGTCTCTCTCTGCTGGGTGTGATGCTCTGGATAACTGGATGTCGCTGTTCCTGTCCTCTCTCACCTGCTGGCTGTGCATCCCTGAGGGAAACTCTGCTCCCCCTTCTAAGCTGTTTTGAGTTCTTGAACAAAAACACACTTACCTGGGGGAAAGTGGTTAAAATGAGTCTGATTTTTTTTGCTTCAAGTGGTAGCACTGCTTGAATAGCAAGAGGCAGAAATTGCACAAACAAGAACCAGGCTGAAAGAGGACTATGATTTTCAAGGAAATTTGCACTAATTCAGTCCAACTGTTAAACCAGTGCTTTATTGAAAAGTCATTTTGTTTTTCTGACATAAATTGATTAAAACAAGTTGGATAACACAGCTGAAGGAGGATGTCAAGTTAGACTTAATCTGAAAACGACTCTGAGCTGTTCTGTTCATACAGAATTTAGCAGAACTTGCTGGGTTTACTGGAAGACGTGCTTTTGTTCCTAATATTGCCACTGCCTTTGCCTTTCTGCAGGCTGCCCACTGGTGATTTGTGTCATTTCTGCATCATCATCCCTAGACAGCTACGGAGAAAGTGGCAAGTGAGTACAAAAATTCCCCCACTCCAGGTGCAATAAGGATGGAAAACGTGATGTGGAGGAAACTCGTGGACGTGTTAACAGGGCTGTGGAGCTGCAAGATCCTCCTGAGGACCAGGGGAGATAACTTTCAAAAGCACAGCTCTTTCTTAGACATATTCTGGGATTTTCTTAGACATGGAAGCCTCAGGTTTGCTTTTCACTGCTGAGATGATGCACAAAAAGCTCCTGAGACGTTTTGCCTGTTTTATCTTTCGCTGCAGAGGCACGAGGCCTCCTCAGTGAGCTCCCTGCTCACCCCCTGCTCAGGGTAATCTTTGATTAAAGACATTCAGTCTTTTGAAGAAAACTGCAGTTACACATCTCAAGATCTAGAATGGATAATGTCCAACATTTGGAAAATTAAGTTCCTTTCTAATTTAGGAGAAGAAGAGTGAATTTAACAGAAAGAACAAGATAGGATTTAATCCTACCATGAAAAGCAGAAGCTTTGGAGCAAAGATTTTTATTTTGTGTGTGGTACCTTGGCTTGTCTCATCAGGGCTGTAAGAAGGGCCCGTGAAGCTGACAGTTTGTTGGCCAGCCAGCCCCTTCCCCAACCCCAGGCAAGGCAGGGAAAGCTTCAATTTGTCCCTGGCTGCAGTGACAGTGCTCCAGCACTGAAATGACTGCTGTGACTGAGGATACAAGAACAACAAAGAGCAAATAAAACGTTTCCTTTCTTCCCATCTTTCCAGCCCTGATGCTGTTTGAGGATGGGCTGGGGCAGAGCTGTCACTGGCTCTCTGCAAGACACAAATCCAAATGAGGTCCTGCCTTGGATTCCCTGAGTGTGAGAGGGAAAAGGAGCTTCTTCCCGATGCGCTGTCATGTCTCTTGCTTTTAAAATTCACCGGTCTTTTTTGCACTCTCTTCTAATTGCTATTTTAAATTAAGAACATTACTAATTAAATGACTGTGTGTTTTAGTCTGAAATGGCTCTCATTTCTCCCTGCAGCTGCTGGCTTTCACTGGAGAATGGAGCAATCTGGGCTTTTGTGGCGCCGGCGATGTTTGTCATTCTGGTAGGTAAAACCACAGCAGCTGCTGTTTTCTTGTTGCATGTCTCTGTCAGCCACACAGCAGAACTGGCTGAAGGCCTGGGGTCAATCCCTGTGCCAGCCCACTGAAACAGCAGCCATGAACGTTCCAGAATTAGTTGGTTCCTCCTCCGATTTTTTTGCATTGTCCACGGTTGTGTATTAGTTTGTGCATATTAATTCTCACACTGTTAATTTCACTATTGCAAGATAAAAGATAGGACCTAAAATCCTGGAGCAGCCCCACTGGTGTCATTAATAATTGTGTAGAACCAAGTAATCTTGGGAGTTTTAACAGTTCTCAGAAAGAACCCTGAAGAACAGAAATTACCCCCAAAAGAACAGACTCTGTGGTTTGTGTTTCATGTGTACCAGTAAAAGCTGAAAGCCTGACTCCATCCCACTGGTGTTTGAAGCTTTTGTGAGTGCCCCCAGTGAAGATGGGTCACCAGCAGACTTTGCAGCCAGCAGGAGGAATGGGTTAGAACAACAACAAGACCTGTCACCCTTCGGGTGGGCTCTGGGGACGGTAAAAAGCTGCCCCCACACATCTCCTTACAGTGCTAAGGAATTTGTTCTGTTCCTCTGATCTTTGGTGTCAGGTAGGGCAGATTGTCTGGCTGGTGAAGGCAGGGCTGTTAAGGTGAGGTTGCAGGGTTCAGGTGGCTGCCACAAACACCTCCAGTGAGCAGCATCTTTCCAGGGGAGGGGGCAGGTTCACTGCTCCGATGCTGAGCCACAAATGCTCTGCAGCAGTTTAATTTTGCTCACACATCCAACTACAGTGAGCTGTAGCTTAACCACTATGATTACTTAAGGAGTCAAGGGTGTTTGCAGGGACTAAGTGGGAGATTAGCACCTCTTCACCACTCTAATACTTTTATTGATCAGGTCATCTACAATTTTTGATATGGGTTATAATGTCAGAGCCAAAGTATGAAGATGGAATATACTCACTAATTAGTGAAATCAGGTTGTCTTTAAAGCTTTACTTAAGTTTAAAAGGCATGGACCTTTAAAAAAAAGGCACAAAGAAACATCCCCAGATTTCATCTCACAGGAAAAACCCCCACAAATCCTGCTCACAAGCCACAGGAAGGGAGGACAAACAAATAAATAAATAAATATAACTGGTGTTTACCATTGCATATCTCTGTAACTACTTGGCAAGCAGAAGGTGGCTCCTTGGCTGACCTTTACCATCACAGGGGATTTTATGCTGTGGGTGAGTGGACATCCTAACATTTGCCTGGGAGACAGTGAAATCAGCATCTCTTCCAGGCAGCCCAGCCCAGCACCTTCCACCCACGATACATCCCCTGAAAAATTAGGTTATGTAAACCTATATTAAAAAAAAATGCAAATGGTTGCCATATTGATGTGACAGAAACTGTCTCATGTTAGCATTTTAATCAAATTATTAATGGCAACTCTTGAAAGTCCCTAAACAGGAAGGGCAGAATTTCTTTTACCTTGGTGCAAGCATACACATGTAAATAAGAAATGTTGATCACTAGGTTAGAGCTGGCTAAACAGCTCTGGATTCTGTTCCAACAAACTTAATTCCTTGTTGACTTGTACCTTGAACCTTCTGAATGTGAGTTTATATTCTCTGCTTTTTGGTCATTGTTCAACATCAAAGGAGGAAATGAGATGCACCCAATAACATCAAATCTTTCCAAGCTGCTGTTCAAAGATGGTGTTAACCAAAACAGGCCAGGTAGTGAGACACTTACTCACCTGAGCAAGCACAGCCTTCAGCAATTTGCATGCATAGGTGCTTGCCAGTGAAAGTTTAGCTGTCTGGCTCTAACTTATGATATATAACATTTGTGCAGCTCTAATTATATTCTTGTAGGGATACAAATATTTTCAGAAAGAGTGAGCTCACAAGGTTGATTCACGTAGAGCAATTTGTTAAATAGTCTAAACCCAGCTCTGCCCAAAATAGCAGCAAGCTGGCTGACAAATTACCCTCTCTGGGCATTGAATATTCCAGCTGAAAAATGTGTCAGTGCCTATAGGGAAATAACAAGGCTAAACACTATTTTGTGCGTGTGTGTGTGCCTGTGCTCTTTAAATAACAAATGAGCCACCAGTTGCATGAACTGGTGTTTAACTCCGAAAATACTCCTCAAAAAGCAGGTTTTGACTAGTTCCATCCACAGTTCCTCTCTGCCAAGAAAAAGGATTATGCTGTGAGGGAAACAGGGGGACTGCTCTTTTTAACTCCCACTCCCTAGAGACAAGGCAGACACAGCTCACTTTTGTCCTGCCACGGCCTCACAGGCAATACAGACATCATGGAGCCTTAGAACAGAATGATGTGTAGGGAGTGTGGCTGGGAAAAAACAGTCACACATACTTTTCTAGGCAGTAATTCACAGAACCTCCCAGCCCTATATGGATTCCCATTCCCAACGTGCTCTTTCCTTGGGGTTGAGTCAAGGGATGTGATGAAGGAAATAGTTCCTTCTATATGTAGGTCTTTTGGCTTCTACCTACATCTTAAAGATCACTCTCCCCCACCCTCCAAACCACAGCTCAGGAGCCTCTATATCATCCTCTTAAGGCAGCTTCACAAAAAAATTCTTGCAATTAGTTTGCAAGCCAAACTAAGCTCAGCCAAAGTTGGCCTGAGGGACATGTGGGGAAAAAAAAAAAAAACACTTGACAAAGCACCTGAATTTTTGATACAAGACATTAGATCTTCTGGCAGAAGGCTTTTGCTTGTTATCAGCCATCTGCTGCCTTGGTGTGTTTCCACAGATATGGCAGAATTAAGGAAATTCTGTGGAAAGCATCTGTTTTTCATGGAGCAGCGGGTGAGCTGCAGGCTGAACAATCCATTGCAGGGGGAGATACTGGGCTGTAGTGGCAAGTCCTTTCTATTGTTTTCCCTGTAAATAGTAATTTTCCTGGTGTTTTTTTTACAAGTCTTTCGGATAAACAGCATTTTTATGGAGCTAAAGGATTTTCATTGGCATATTGCTGATGGTTCTGTGCTGTGGGGACATCAGCTTTATGACCAGAGTCTGCAGATGGGACCCTGTGGAACTTGGGTCCAGGACTGAGATTGCCATCACTGTCTTCAGCTGGTACTTGCCCATGAATCCTCAATATATAAAATAGTATTATCTCCCCTATAGCTGTTGATCATAGAAGATTTAGTAAGTTCCTTGTGGTACTTACTCCTACCTTTATGTACCAGTGCAGAATTAGGATAATTTCCTTGTGATGGGCAGCGTCTCACTCTGCAGTTAGACTGTGAGTCTAACTCCCATTGATTGAAAAGTGACAATTTGTGTCCTTTATTGAGCATCACTCATCATGGAAAAAGGTGGCAGAGTAAAACCCATAGTGTTTAAAGGCCTTGAGACAGTAGGATTCCTCAGTCTCACTGAAATCAAGTACCTGCTTAAATGCTGTGGTGGATTAGAGCACATCTGCTAAGCTTCTCATTTTTTTCTTATTACCTCTCAGCTATGAACACTTTTACTCTTTTAAGATTAAATTCCTTCATTAAGTTAAAATTAAAGTTCTTCTTACTTAACCAACAGGAAAGCATGAAGAATTTTTTTGAACAAGATTCAATATTAAGGATTAATATTAAGAAAGTGTAGAAGTCGGGCTCCTTTATTTGTTTTCTTCTGTATTTCCTTTCCACCCTTGAAGCTTTGCTCTGATATTCAGCTCTAACTGGTGTGATACTACATGCATTAACCCAAATTAATTTGCAAAATAACTCAGTTTAGCCTATTCCATCTGCAGCTGCTCTGGGATAGCTAAAAGTAGCATCAGGCTTTCCAAAATCACTCCCCCAAATTTTAACATCTGTCTAATTCAGTCGACTGGCTGTCCATGGAATTAGATTTGGAAATGCTAATTGCCCAGTGATGGTTTCTGATGGGCCCCAGCAATGGGCTGCAGTGTTGGTGTGTGACCAGTGATGTCATGGTAAAGATCAAATTCACTCACACCATCAGAGAGTAAGTTAAACCTCAATTGGAAGAGTCACTTAAACTCCCTGTACTATCGCCCGAAACTGAAGTGGAGCCTAAAATAGTTTGTGGTTTTGGAGGAAAGCTGGTCAATGGATTTAATTAAGGCAATATGTTGAGGTTGGTTTTTTTTTTCTTTTTAGTTCTTCTGTACTGCCAAGCCTTTTCTTGGCTAGGATGGGACACACCACATCAGAGGGTTTTACACATGGGATTTCTGCCCTGTGTTTAGGAAGAAACAAAAATCTCATGTGACTTGGAGGAAATCTGGGTGAACTGCCTGCAAAGCGACCGGAGAGAGGGAAAGAATTTGTCTCACTGCATCTGGTCTGGCAAAACTTTGACGAGAAAAAGTTTTGAAAGAGGTTCTTTTTGCTCATTTAACTCCCTTCCTGATCTGACAGTTTTTGGTCAGATGAAGCTGCCACTAGAGCGAGCCAGAGCTCCCTGATGTCATCGGGACCTTTCCGTGGGCTCCAGTGGGCTTTGGATCAAACCTCCAGTAATGGGAACTGGCAGCTCCTGCTGACTCTGCAGAGAGCTGTGAGTGCCTGGGGTTGGACAAGAAAGGAGTCCTGTGGATTAGTGAACAAGCACTAATGTTATTAGTTATATTTTTTAAAAGCAGAGTGTGGCCAGTACCTGGAAGCAAAACCATTCTAAGTTCTAAGCAAAACCATTCTAAGGCAAAATAACTGCCATTGTCAGGATATCTGGCCTTTCAGGAGAGGAAGAGGTAGGAACTGTACACAGTGGCCTTATCTAAATATTTATTCTCCTAGTTTGAACATTCTGATATAGGTTAAAGAATAATGAGTGTTTCATCAACTAAACATTCTCCTATTCAAATCATTGGCAAAGTATTTATGTCAGGTGCCAAAAAAAATCACTGGAAGAACAAGTCAGAGGCTGTATTTTGGTTTCCCATTGTAAGGGCAGTGGAAATAATTCCATGATTTACTTGCTGAAGCATTAACAAAGGCAGGCATTTGTAGCTAATCTGTTTATTTAGGCTGGATGAGATTACTTCAATTTCTCAAAATACCTAAGCAAAAATTTTTAAGTGATTCAGGAAATTTAAATACAGAACTTCAGGACTCGAGTACCTTTTTCTACATCAGCAGTGAGATCACAATATTCCCTTCTCATCTTTTAGACATATTACCTGTGCACCCTGGAAAGGGTATAGTCACACTGACTGCACCTGAGGTGAAGCTCAAGGCCTTTTAAATCCTCTTTGCACCATCCAAATTGCCTAGGAAATTAATTTTATATTTAATTTCTTTTATATAAAAAAAATAAAGTTCAGCTATAAATACTGAACAATTTGTGTGTTAGAAAACCATCTAATTTGTCTAATTTGTGCTGTTTTCATGACCAGATCTAAAGGTTCAGATCCAGTTTGAGTGAGAGTGTGCAAGATTCCAAGTATAACAGATAAGTGGGTTTCTCAAAAATACCCATTACCACCTCAAAGGACTTATAAAAGTTATTTACAAAATATGATTTGGTGCGAATAGGGGAAATGATCCCAAGACCATTGAATTTCACCTTTTATTCATCTCTGTAAAGCTGATTGAACAACAAGTACACTCGTTGTTGAAGAGCTGTCAGTTCCACAGAGAATTCTTTGGACAAACTCAAAAACTGTGGCAGAAATGAATTATCACAGCTATGCTCTGACTTTACAGCAGGTGAGGATCTGCCCTTAGAAATCTAAAATTAAAAGAGTGGTCAGAAGATTTGAAAAATACCAAGGAAGTCATTAACATCAGACTTAAATGTTTTTAATTCACGCTCTCATCCTCAGAATTAGGATATTGATGTCAAAATAGAGAATGATTATTGAGTTTTAACTGAGGAACAGCACTTTTTGGAAATCTTCTTTTTGTTCTGTAGTTGAGGATAGTTTTGTTCTTAACTTGATGCTTTGTAGTTGAGGTATAAATTTGGGCAGGAAGGGGGAAATACATCTTTCACCTTCACATTCTTGACTCTTCTTTTTTTCTTTAAACCCAAGGTCTTTGCACAGCAAGACAATCCTTGCCACGTTTCCTTTAAGTGATTTCCTTCTTCCTTCACCTGTGACTCCAGCACAAACTTTCCTTTGTTGGACATTTTCAATGTTAGTCTTTTCAAGATTTCCTACTTTTCTGTTGGGAATTCTTTTCATTTTATTGATGTTTCTCCTGGACCCGACATCAAAAAGAGCAGGGCCTTTGAAGAGCAGGGTTCAGGCTTAACATATTTTTCTCATTGCTGTTTTAAAATAGTCTTGTGCTTAAATTGCAAGCAGACTTTGGTAAGAAAAGGGAGTTGTACACCCTGGAGTCTGTGTGCAGGCAAGCACAAAAACAAAGAGGATGAAGGCACGTGCCCTCTCTGGTGAGGTTCTTGTCTGGTTTGGCAGCTGGCAGAAGGCTGATAGGGTGTTGATTTGTACAGTGGGGATCCTGAGCATTTCTCTGGCTGTGAAGCAATGTACCAATCCAGACTTTCCCAAGGACTGCTCCTGAAGGAAAGAGAACACAAGCAAGAACTACCCACCTGTGGGGGGAAAGAAATCATTGACCAGGGGCAAATTATAGCAATCCAACACCAAAAAGCTCTTTTGCCAAATAAAAGGCAGCCTGAATTTCTGACAGAGTCAGAACTTGCTTTCCTTACCAAGTCTTGTTCCTTCATCTTCTCCAGGTCAATATTGGCATCCTCATTGCTGTCACAAGAGTCATCTCCAGAATCAGTGCAGACAACTATAAGGTCCATGGAGATGCTAATGCCTTCAAGTAAGTTTTTTTCATTCAAATTGTATTATAACAATCTCACCCTAGCAATGTTAAATCATGGGCTTCTCCCAGAACATTGACATCACTCCTCTTCAGTAAAAAAACAAGTCATGTTAAAGGTAGCTTCTAATTCTCTTGAATGCAGCCAGTTAAACTATATTTTATTAAAGCTAAATGCTGCACAGGATGAAACCTGTGGCTCAGCAGGAGCTAAAGTGTTTTCTTGCTTATTACAGTCTCCAGCATTTGCTGATTCATGATTTCCCCTTTTATTAATGGAGACTTTCCTCTTCCTGCTGTATTTGAAGCTAAATCTCACACAGCATCATTAATCTGTACTGGGGTATTGGAACTATTCTGCTCCTTCAGAGGATAGACCTTATTTCTAGCCCCAGTTCAGCATAATATTTAGGCATATGCTTATCTTTAAGACACTCTTGATACTGCAAAGCACACAGACTTATGCTGGATTTAAATGTGTGCTTAAATCCAAGCAGGTCTTTATATCACAGTGCCATGAGCCCCTGGGGATGGTGGCCTTTGAGAGTGAATCATCTTTAAAATAGTACCAGCAAGTCTGGAGGGGGAATGTAAGGCAGGCACAAAGCTACTGCTGAATACACAAGGACAAATTCTGATTTCTAAAATACATAAGATTACATATGGGTAGCTAAGAAGATAATTTAATATACCGAGGTTAAATTAAGATGCTGAATATTCCATTTTGTATCTCCTAAAGATGCTTTAGTCCAAATATAGAAAGGACACTGTATATAACTAAGGGAATATAGGACTTACATAGAAGAAAAATGTGATGATGATTTGTGTTTAATGTTTCTGAGACACAGGCTATTGCACGATAGGGATTTGGTGCCACTGTTCTGAAATGGTATCATAAAGAATAATTTTTATGCTTGGATTACTTATGTAATTTTGAAAGTGTCATTAAGTTTTAAATATGGGTGACAGTTACCTAATTGAAGTTAGTTTAGTTATTGTATACTTATCCAACAGGGAAAGAAAAACAGTAAATAATCTACACAAAAATCTATAAGATAATTACCTTGTAGTGAAATGAAAAAATTGGGAATCAAAACAGCTGTTTCAGGTTTGGCTGAGTCCCTGTGACCTTCAGAAGTACAAAGGAAATATAGAACCTTAGGAAGCAAATAACTGTATATTGTCAATGCCAATTTCTATGCATTATTAGAGGTATGAAGACAAAGAAACAACTCTGTAAGTAGAAGAGAAGCAACACAGATTGCTCTATTTACTTAGATATTTTATTTGTTATTACAAGGAATTGATTCAATACACACTGTACCCTGCAGACTAATATATATTAATTTTTTCAAAGAAAACTATGTGTGTGCACATAAGTAAATCCATGTGTGAATGATTGGTCTAGGAATCAGATGTAATCCGTTCAGTGAGGAGTATATGTCCTTAGTTCAAATATTATCAGCTGTAGGTTTGGAATGGTGTAGCTCTGTACTGAAAATGTGACTTCTCCAGACACTCTGGCTAAGAGATTCTCCTTGTGTCAAGTAATTTTTACATTGCACTTTCAGGATTTGACCTCACAAAAGTGATGGTGGTGGAGAAAAATGATAATCAGTGGGATGATACATCTGGAAACATTAAATCATTAAGTTACTAAGGGGAAAAATGCTCTGATAGAAAATCTTTCCTCACAGAACTAAATTAAGTCAATAAAATATAATAGAGGGTAAATAGAATGTACAGAATAGCTCTTCTTCTGTAGATATCATTACAGAAATGGGTCTTCAAAAGAAGTTTTAAATGAGGAGGGCATAAATATCTGTTCAAATCAGATCCTGGAGAGTATTTATACCATGATTCAACACAGCAGTGAGGCATGATGAATTAGAGTTTCAGGTACAGGGCATGTCATGGAGAAAGTAACTGCACTGTTGGAAAAAAAGATAATTATAAAGCCTTTGTAACACTGAGTTTCATGCTCTTGTCATCAGTATTCCTTATACAAGTTTATATGTCTAGTGTGAAATCATTCTGCCTGTGTTATCATTTTCCAAAATAGAGGAGAACAAAACAAAAGAAGGTTCTGTTCTGACAGCTGCAAGGGAAGGGCTTTTCATAGTGAAAAAAACCTGGTGGCTCCAAGCACTAAAGGATCCTGATTACAGGTTGTTAACGGGTGAGGGTGGATAAGCACAGCCAAACGAATCAGTGACACAACACAGAGAAATCAGACAAACACAATAAGCTCTGTAGTTTCTGTCAGGTCGCTGCCAGCAAGGACTGCAAGGTAGTTTTTTGAATCAACAAGTTCAATTGGCTCAGGGAGGAACAACTGAAGACTGCAAAATGCTTTGTGTAACGTGAGCCTTAAATAAAGGGCCTGCCAGGCATCCCTGTGAGTGCTGCACTTCATTGAGATTAGCTACGGGCAAAGCTGGTGTGTGTTAGGAGGAATTTATCAGCCCCTTCTCATGAGCACAGAGCTGAATTCAAATGGCACGGCGTGGCTTTGGTGAGACAGGAAAGCACTTTGTCACCACGTCGCGGCTGTTTGCAGCGTTCGAGTGGGACATGAGGCAGAAGTGGTTCCTTTAGGGCTGTTTGTGGTGTCAGAGACAGAAAATGAGAACTGCAGTGCGAGGAGCTGTGGAGGGGAAACCTGCTCAATCCAACTGAGAGAGAAAAAAGGGGGAATTTCAGTGCTGCCTTTTCAGACTGGAATGAAATTAGGTGGAAAGCGCAGTGAGAAACAGTAAGTTGATGTCTGCAACAGTTTGAATGACAGCAGTCAAACAGCAGGGTTAGACATTTACAAGTGACAATGAACTGGAAGGCCTGGCAAACTGGCTGAGGAATGCCCAAAGTGCTCAAAGGCAGGAGCATCAGGAAGGTGCCAGTGCCACCTTGCCTTGCCTTGGTGGCTCAGGCAAACACATCTGCCCACAAGCACCTGACTGAGAGGCTTCACACTTGCAGGTGTTGCTGCCCTCGAACCTGAGCAGTTGTAGTCTGAAAGTCCCAGCCTAGATGTTTTATGGAACTGGCTCCTCATCAGGCTCACCCCTTGCCAGGCTGTACTGCCAAAGGAAAGGTTTAATCGCGCTGACAAAGACGGGCTTCCATTGCTGCTGGGAGAGGACCTCACCTGGCTTCGTGTCCCCTAAACTCCAGAGTTTAAACTCTGGGAGCTCACACCACCTCCACTGGGACTCTTGATCTGTGGAGAAACAGCTGCTGATACCGTGCAGCTCAACTTGTCCGTTCAGTGTTCATCTCTCTTGCCTTTAAAAGTTCTGATTTCTCCCCAGGGGCTGAGGGAAGCCCAGACTGACTGGTTTGTGCTCGGATACCATCTCTGCAGGTCTCAAGCCTGGTGTGATAACTCACACCTCCAGGGCCATCAGCTCATAACTGAGCAGAGATTTCCTCAGGAAATCGTCAAAGATGCACTTTGAGTCATCATGATATCGGTTAGAAAGCGTATTTATTGCTGGAGAAGTGCTGGGCCCGGAGCATATTTAGTTTCCTGATAGATTAAGTTACTTGGCAACGCAAGTGGATATTACCAACAAGGCTTGTTTCTCTTGGCAACAGACAGCAATAAACTGATGTAATTATTTAGAGTAATTGTTCCTGATTTTCCATATGGCAACAGGTCCTCTCAAATGCTGACTCAAACGTGACTGCAGAATATGCATCAGGGTGAGCCAGTGCTCTGCTCTGAAGGCAGCATCTGTCAAACTTCATGTATAAAAGCCAAAAGAGAAAAGGAAATTGTGAACAAAATTCCTTTTTTTTGTCATGAGACCAATTTATTATTCTTCCTCCCCGTTGACATTTCTCACAGAATGAAGTGCATTTCATTACTGGCTGGTTGACCTCTTCAAGTTCAGATGTTGCTTGTCACAGTGGAGACATCAAGAGCATCTTGCTGAACATTTTGTTTTAGTTTCAGACCTACTCATGTGGTCATTTGTTTGTTTAATGTAAATAATAATAGTGCCCCCAAAACAAAGTATAGGATAAATTGAAGGAGTAGCATAAAAGAGCAAGTTTTTGTGATACATAAACTGCAAAATACCCAGTAATTTATGGCAAGATGAATATAATTAATCAGTATATGATCAGAGACATTAATTAATGCATAATAGACTCCTGTGACAGTCTGAACAGTATTTGGTTTTTGTAGTAACTTTTGTATGTGTGTAAAAATAGCCACTTTTCAGTGTCTGAATCTTTAATTCTGCTTACTGGTAAGAGCTGAGCAAAGAATTATCAGCTCCTATTTATTACTTGAATTTACTTAAGAACATGCTTTGTGTTGTTTCTGAAGCACATTGAACACATAGCACATGAACTTTTCACTTAGTTGTGATTGATTGAGCTTGAACCTTTTATTAGAAGATTAGCTATTGACTCTCAGCAAAATAATTTCGAGCAGTAATTCAAATGTGTCTTTAGAAGAATGTTTTGCATCCAGGAAACAGATTTTCTGCCAAAAAGCTAATTTGAATGTTTTAGTTCACAGAATGCTGAATCTAATACCTTGAAACATTTAAATGCATACATACATCATTTGTTTGAATTATCCATTCTTTTTTGAGGGAAATAACTAATCATATGTTTGAGTTTAAGCATATGAGTAGCCTCTCTAAGCTTAATGCAATTAAAGCAGCTTAGTTTAATGGAATTGCTCATGTGCTTGAAAAGGCACATAATTACATTTCTGAGTTATGGACCATTTGAACTCTTTTTCTTACTTATTTCTGCTGCATCCAAAGACTTAACTCTAACAGTGCGTTCATTATCTCTTATTAGGACCTAAATAGTTTTTTTTTCTTGCTGCTCTACCCCTTCAAAGTCTCATTGCTGTGTTTGTTTGCAAAGGTACTTCTCTATTACAGTGAGAAAAAAACACCTGATGTGACAGTGTGTTAGAAATGTGCACATTTGGTTCCCCTTGGAGGGAACCTTTCCCTGATTATGCCTATCATGGGCAATTATTTGACTAGCTGAGTTGCCTGGCTCCTGAATTACAAGGGTTAAAATATAACAAAATTCCCAAATATCTTAGTTTTGCACTAAGGCTAATATTGATCATAATAGAGGAAGAAATCCAAAGCATGCCTCTGGTGTAGGAAGCAGTTTTAGTCTACTCAGCTTGTGACTTCCAGTGACTTCCCAGCCAATTCACTTCTGCACTGTGTTGTCCAGAAGAGAGTTTCATTAACTTTTCTTGAATAAATTGCCAAGTCCAACTATTATTGAATACTTCCTCACTGCTTGCTCTGAAATGGTCCAATGAGTTGGAAAAATTTCTATCTTTTTTGTCAAGTGTACACTTCAGCACTTGGTGAACCAGAAGTGATAGCTATCATAATCACCCATGGAGAAAGCAATTAGAGCAAAATTAGAAATATTTCTTAGCCTTTCACCCCATTCTTTCTTTCATTTTACTTTTTTTCTTCGTCCCTCAAAGCTCCACTCAGTAAAATGGTAAAACAGTTCTCCATTGGAAAAATACTTCTTCTGTTTAGTTAAATTAATGACTGAAAACTGGAACAAATGGCAGTAGCTGCAATGCACGGGAGCAAAACAGGACTTCAAGGAAAGCTTCATTCGTTCTGCATTTTTTGTCATAACCCTCTTTGCATGAAACTGAAAATGGAACATGTAGGTTTCATGCAAATCCATTGGTTATTTGGGAAAAAAAAATAAAATAATCAGCTGTACAGAAAGTATTTCCCTTTGCCAGGTGCAAATCCAAGAGGGTTGTCCTCCACCAGCTCGTGGTGCTGCAGACATCTGTACGGTTTAACCGTGTAATTGGCCGTTCCAAAGCACTTTGCAAAGCCATCTATTACATCCCTTGCAGCAAAACCCAGAGTGCTGTGGCAAATTGCTCATCCATTTAATCACTGATCCGTTCCGTGCCGTGACTCTGCATCGGTATCTCACTTTGTTTATAAACACACCACTCACCTTCTGCCTCGGAGAGCGGCGCTGGCAGTCAGTGCTGACAGCTTTGGTGCTTCAGCATCAGCCATTTTCCTGCAAGGCGTTGTGTGTTTGTGGTGTTTTGCTCCTGAGATCCCATTCCTGTTTCGTGTCATTTGACTCCTCTTTCTAAGGATTATTCCCAGCTGTTGGTTTTCACAGAATTTACTTGTCAATCACGGCTCTTGCTTGATGCTCATGAGAGCTCTCCTGCCAAAGGACATCCTGTAATCTCCCTCCATAACTAAATTCCACCCCTTTGTGGTGCCATTAGAGAATTTTTCCTCCTTTTTTTTTTTTTTTTTCCCCTCCTTCCACAAGGGGTGAGGAGCAAGTTACAATCTGCAAAACTCTTCTGAAAAGTCTGCAGGGAATCAAAATCTGTAGCACTAGAAAATCCTTTCTGTGCCTTTCCGGGTGGCAGATGCTTGCAGGGCAACCCCGAGAGACACGAAGCACCTGCTTTTTTTTGTGCTCTGCTGAAAAAAGAAAAGAACTTTTTCCACTTGCTGAAGGAGAGCCATCCATTAGACAGAGCAGTGTGACAAGCCAAATCTGCTTCCAGCAATTCTTTTTCTTGACAATTTCTCACTGTTTGTGAGGAATCGTGTGCATTGAACACGGCTTCAAACAGTGTGAGGGATGTACCTCACAGAAACTGTTGGAAGGGGGGCAGTTGACTGACAATAAAGGAAATAATTAAAATGAAAGTATTAGGCAGTGACAATTAGTGAGCTGAAGTGCTACTGCCAATGATAATGTTTTCAACCTAATTAAATTTTT
Organism: Platyrinchus mystaceus; assembly: GCA_035041135.1. Lineage (NCBI taxonomy): Eukaryota > Metazoa > Chordata > Aves > Passeriformes > Tyrannidae > Platyrinchus > Platyrinchus mystaceus. The sequence goes on from JAWWLV010000038.1 coordinate 13,853,470, forward strand.
GGCTCATTGAATATGACAAATACAAATGCAATTTGGGTGTCTCCTTATTAGACTCAGAGTTTTAGACTAGAAATAACATGGGTTTAAATGTTGCCAATGAGGGCATTAATGAGGAAGTGCTAATCTTTTAGAGATCATAATGACAGTGATGGTAGTGGTTTCTTCACTGCAAATGCTGAGAGTCTCAGCACTGCAGAAAGGCTCCAGGCCATGTTGTGATTGTTCAGGAGCATTTCAGGCACATTTTAGGAGGAGTATTAAAAGATTAAAAGTATGTAAAGAGTAGCTGTAGAGAGGAGGCTGCTCTGCAAAACCAGAGAAACAGGGACAAATAGTAACAGGCTTAAATTGATGGAAAAAAATCAAATATCTTTAAGCTTCCTGTAGTGGGAGGGGAGTTGCAAAGTAATGAAGCTGATCACCTGGAGAGCTGCTGAGCTGCTGCCCTTGAAGAGCTCCCAGAAGTGGTTGTGCAGATCTCTGTCAGGGCTCATTCTGGTGCCAGGAGCGACAACCAACCCCGTCTCATGGCTGAGCTGGACAAGGTGACATTGTGAGTCTTTCCACAGCTTATTTTTACCTTGGTTGTCTCCTTCTGAGCCAAAATCGTCCTTTGTGGGAATAGTTTCCTGTCTGTCATTACTCCTTAAGCAGGATTTGCTGCTCCAGGGCCTGTTGATTTTGGATCCAAAGGAACAAGCAGCTCTGATGCTCATGTGCCTATTTCTTTCTGTGTTAGGAAGGGCAGTCAGACAAAACACACAGGTACAAAATATACTTGGAAAACTTGATAGTTAAGAGGTGCTGGATTTGCTGAGTATAAAGGTATAATAATTTTTATTGGAGATGCTTAGGCAGGTTTATTTTCACATCTGAATGTCAGGATAGAATAAAGTTTATTAAAACTTGGTTATTAAATCCCTGTGATGAAACTTTGCTGTGAAAGCAACGGAAACAGTGATGGGAGTGAAGGGTATGAGAGAAGGGGCCATACCAAGCCACCCTTCAGCTATTTATCATCTTGTCTAGATGGGAATGTCTGGAAGCCTCTGTTGTAATTATTGATCTGTGGTTGAATCAATGTCTTGATTCCAACCTATCAGTCCCTGATAGATTCCAAGAGCAGTCGCTGCAGGTATAATCTGTTCTCTGCAGGAACGTGAGGGTACACTGTGTTCAGATGGGGGTCTTCTTAAGACAAATCAGGACTTATGCAGCATTTAATGAGGAAAAAACTCTCTCTCCTGGCCCCATGCCTGAGGTTGGATCATTCCTGATGAGTCTTTTGCTGCATACAAGGTGCCATCTAGAGAGGAGTTGGGTCAAGGGTGTTGTTAACTATATGATATTGAGACATCTGAGAGCAGTGCAGGTGTGGTGTCACCCCACTGTCCTCCTCCCTGCTGCCAGAGTTGTCTAAGGAATAGCTTGTCTTCTTTACTTTAGAATTATAACAAGAGAAAGTTTCAGGTTTTGAAAATCTCTAGCATTGAAGTTCACATTATTTTTTTTTTTTTAATGTCCTAGTTATATTTAGTTTCCAATCTTTTAGTATCTGATTTGAAGCCTTGAAAATGCCAGGAGGAGGAGGAGGAGGACAGTGCTCTGAGTCACAGCTTTCTGCCTGGTAGCAGAGCAACAATTAAATGCTGGTCCTTCATCACAAAATGGTACAATTGCCTCTGAACAGCAATAACTTCAAGAGCTTGCTAGAACTGCTTCATTTACATCCTTGGTCCAATTTATAATCCTGGAACTCTGTGTCAGCTTTATGCAGAATAATAAGAACAAATATTATAGTTATGGTACTGCAGAAAGTAAATGCTGATTTAAGCATGCACCTTGTGCAGAGCCCTGGACAACTTGTAAATCACTGCCCAGGCTGACACAGCTTTTAGCTAAATGTGATTTACATATTTTCCCAATAATGGTCTCTCAAAATAAAATTAAATAAATGAAAAATACAGGTAATTACAATAAAGGAAAAGTCCTATCTTAGAATCAAAATTACCTTAAAACTTTTAGGTGCTCTCTCCAGGTCAGTAATAGAATGCCATTAATGACAGATAGGTTACAGGTGTTTTGGAAATAGAAATGGGACATTTTGCTCAGTTCTTTTCAACTGAAAAAGATGTGAGGCAGAAACATGTTTTAGTGAAAGAAGCTGAGTGAAAAGCACTTTTCTTTTGGAGCAGTATTAGGAATAATGATAGAGTTAAGTGAGATGATAACTGAAAGCACAAGCACATGAGGATTGGTGAGATTTTGAAAGTGAGTTGCTGTAACCACCCCAGGAAGGGCCATGTTCTTTAACTCCACGTGGTTTCTTACCCCAAGTATCTCCTCTAGCTTCTCCAGTTGCCCTCTTAAGTTAGCTGCCTTTTAATAATGCCATTTAACAATGATATTAAAAACTAGGGAATATATGAATACAGTAGGAGGTTTGGGTGTCCTCCTGTGAGTGGATGTAATAATGATTCACATCCCTTGTTCAAAAAAGTGAGCAGCAATGAGACAGATATAAACATGTGTGGAGCTGCATAAAGAAGCATTTCAGGAGTTTCTGTCTGAGCCCACAGTACAGAATAAGAGAATCAGCAACCCCTCAGCTCAGAAATGAAAATAAATAAATATGTGACCACGGAGCCTATTTTTCATTTTCATGATGCTCATGGAACCCAACTGTACCCAGTGCAGCAGCATCTTAGTAAATCAAAGGACTTGAGATGGTTCCAAAAAGCCCAAAGAGGCTCAGATAGAAGCACTGCTAAGTAAAACAGCATCAACTAGGGCATTAATTTTCATAAGCACTATAAAGCCATAAGTTGCCTGGCTTCTTCAATGCCAGTTTAATGAGAAATCAAGTTCCTCACGTTGCATCATTGCATACAGCTGGATGCTTTTGTGCAGTTTGAGTTGCCCTCCAAAGCAGCAGCCGCTGGCAGAGCCCAGACAGCAGGGCAGTGATTGTAGCTGTGCTCCAGCAATCCTTGCAATCCTTTCTTCCCCCCCCCAATGTACATTTGAGACAGACAATCAAGCAAGGACGTGGCTGTTTCTTTGCCACTGCTGCAGTTAGAGCTCGTGTGAACCATTACACAGAAAATTGCTTTTCTTTCTCAGTTCATGTGCCTGACCTTGGTAGCTTCGCCGTTCGCTGGGGCCGTTGCCATGGAAACGGGAGAATGATGGTTCTCTTGATATCGTTGCATAATTAAGGGTCACTGAGACTGTTCAGTTCAAGAGATCATTTTCAGAGTTCAGCTCCTTGGGGGGATAATGTTACTCCACAGAAATTTTGTGCATGATTTGATGTGGTTGTTACTTTGTCATCCTAAATTAAACTACGTGTCCCACTGACTTCAAGCCAAAAGCCTCCAGTCTTTCCAAAGGACCACACTTTTGGAAACCCAAACCCCAACATGATGCTCCAGCCACAACCATCATCAGCACAGAGCACAAAGTAGGGGCTACTTTGTATTTTAGCATATGATGTTCCTGGTTTGACATCCCAGAATAAGGAAAAAAAAAATTAATCATAACAGCTTTCCATCACTGACTGCAGCTTTATAAGTCTTAAAAACAGGTCTGTAAACTGTGTTTCATTATAGTTATCATCAGTTAAATGAAGCTGGCTCTGTGTTAAGACCTAATCCTGTGCTTTGGACAACTCTTGAGATGTTTAGGGAAAAAAGGCCCCATCCACATTAGCCTTCTGGTCTGGAGAGCCAAAATAGATGTTCATGGCCACACCGTTCTTTATTTTTGCCATACTTTGTTTTTGCACAGAGATTTTTGCATGGACTGTCTGCCTCTAGTTTCTGGCTCTTTGAGCAGGTCTATGCTTTTAACACAGCCTTTCTTTTCCCCTGTGTGTCCTTTCTGAACAATCTGTGCCCTTTCAGATCAGTATTCCAGTCATGTGAATGCTTCCTTCAAATCTCCTGTTATGGAAGGAAAAGTGAACACTATGAGGTCCTTTTCAGAACTTCTGTCATTTGGCAATCCCTCTTTATTAGCACTGGGTCTGTCATCTTAGTTTACTGCCAGGAAAACAGAGATTTTCACCACATGATACAATAACTATAAAAAAGATTGAGATGGCTGTAAATAGAGCAATAAGACTAATTTTCATTATATTCTTTCAAGACGACTTGCAGAGATTCAGCCAATTAGAAACAGTAAGAGTTGGGCTGATGCAGATTCATGGCTCACACTGACAACACAGCTAGGGACAGAAAACTGTCATGAGATATGGAACAAGTCTTGCATTGGGAGCTTGGAAAATGAGTGAAACAATGGAGACTGTAGTGGAAGAAGTAATGAGGTGTAAGTGCTGGAGACAAAAGGTAGGTGACATCTTGCCTGCTCCACCTGGCACCCACTGGCAGGATCTGGTCCTTTCAGACTCTTCCATTGCCTTGTCCTTGAAAGAAAGAGGTAATGAGTTTTCTGGGAATAAACTGCCACAACAAGTTCCTTCTCCTGGGCTTAGTCCAATGCAGATCTGGGCACAGTGTCCCTGTTAGAAGAAGGGGGGAGTCTGAAGGGTCAGACCTGTTCTCACACATGCAGAGTGTCCAGAGCAGCACCGACTGTGAATTTATTTTAAATGGTTGTATGCAGAAGGGTTGTGTCACTGCTCAGCTGGGACTGTTCTCAGCACGTCTGAAGTGACTGTCTGACTGCAGATATTTGTGCTGCATGCTCCTTTAGCAGTTGCTATGGAAAAGGGAAAACATGTTCTGTTACACTGGGGCTCTTCCTGAGGTTCAAGTGATGCTTCAGGAGAAGCAGAGCATGAAAGGAAGCACAGAGACACGCATTGTTTTGATGGCTGAAGCACAAATATGCAACAAGGCTATTCATTAGCAGGTGGTCCCAGTCAACTTTAAAAAAATAGTGACTTCACTAAGAACAGAGAAGCTTTTGGGTGTCTCTTGGGAATGAGCTGTGGTACAAAGCTACTCAGTGCAGGTCTCCTCATCCAAGCCCAACTATTAACACTCCTTGGCTGCATATGGGACATTTTTCCACAGTGATAATAAGCTCTTATTTTCTTTGATGACTCAATGGCAAAGTTCAGTGAAAAATTAGCTCTTGGGGATGGAGAAGCAGAGAATGCTGTCTCAGCAGCAGTGCAGGGAGAGAATTAGTGGCAAAAAATGTTGGAGAAAGGAACTGCAGAAATAGAATGGAAAAATCCCACTGCAAATTCAGTTCCTCTAGGGAAATCATAAACACTGAAAATTCAGCGTGCAAGGACATTATATTTTAATTCTTTATATTTTTTTAATAGCTTACATTAAAGACAAGGAGAAGAACATGTTTTGGTTCAGTACTTATTGCTCTTTTCTTGGGAAGTGTACTTTTTTTTTTCTTTTGTAGTTTTAGAATCCAGAAGCAAGGGAGGTGACATGGGACTTGATCTTTGGGAGGCCTTAGCAAGGCAGGGATTCCTAATTCCCTAGTTAGGTGCTTAAGTCAAAAGTCAGCACTGCCAGTCCCTGGAATTGCCTTCTCAGTATTAAAATTCTTAAAGTAGCTCCATTTCTGGTCATGGCCTTAATTTTTTCAGGCTTGATGGGGATTTGAAGTGAGACTTGAATTTCAGTCCCTGCCGTACTGAATATTTAATATAAATTCAGAAATATTAATAAAGCAAGGATTAGGTAGGACTCTCCTCTCTCAGGGAGTGCCTTGTGACTAATTTGTGGAGTTCACCTTCTCTTTCTGAGCCAGAGAATATTTAATTATTTAATGCAAGTGGAGCAGGTTCAATAGGCAAGAATGAGCACCAAGCAGGGAGTCAAAATGCTTTTCTGGAAAAAGGAAACTTCACTTCCTTAGACAGAAGAGTGATTTGAGCCCAGACCTCGGATATTCCGGGTAAATGCTGCATCTACCAAAAGAATAGTTTTAGATTTTTGGGAAGGCCTGTGAGAGATGACACTGCTTTGACAACATCTGCTTTGTTGTGAGGGTCTGTGGTTGAGAGTGTACAGAAAAAGAGTAATGCCACCCCCCTTCCCACTCATGTGATAAAAATCAATCTGATTTAGTTGCTGTTGCAGCTTAAATTGCTTTTTTGTAGCTACAATACTTTTGATTATCAAGGTCTTCCTGGTTTATAAATGGCACTCATGAGAAAGCAGTGATCTGAAGTGACTGTAAATTTATAGTTCTTATTCAGTTTCACAACGTTATTCTGAAAGTGCAAGTAACATTTGGG
>JAWWLV010000038.1:13861967-13881968 GCA_035041135.1 Platyrinchus mystaceus
AGAGGAAAAGGGAAGAAAAACACTTTCTTTTTTCAGCTGGAAATTAAAAGGGTGAATGCATGTTAAATGGACACCTTAGAAATTAATGGACAACATATTTAAGGATATTTAGAAGGCTCCACCCTGGCCCTTTGAAAGTGGGATTCCACTGGGAGTGCTCAGGTGAATGGGATTCTGTATGGATTTACAAGGACCTGCCACATCTGCAGAGCAGGTCTGATGGCAGAGGGTCTGGTACTGTGCAGCACCAATTCATGGCTGCTTTTCAGCTTGGAAAACCTTACAAATCTGAATAAATTGTGCCAAAGTTGTTCTTGGTGAGCGGCGCTTCAGAAGTCTCTGTAACCCAACTGAAGAGATTGTTGGTGTTGGGGCAGAGTGAGAACAACCCTGAACCATAAACTGAATGGATAGATAGGCTGTGTACAACTAATAATATCCCAAAGCCTTTTCCATATACTCTAGATATAAAAATTTAGTCAGACTCAAAGTAATTTTGTGTTTTCCAGAGGTTGTCCAAGTAATAACAGGTGTATACTTTAAAATATATATATATATAGGAAGATAAAACAATAAAAGGAGAAATCTTTTGTCCTGGTTTTGCTTTGTTACAAATTAATTAATTCCAGGACTGATTCTTAAGTTTATTTAGGTGCAGAGAGACTAAAAGCTCACCTAATTTGGTGCTGTCAGACTGCAGAAGAGTGACAATATCTGAGCTTCTAAAAGTGTATGTGAGAAACAGTCTGTTGGGTTCCTTCTAATTTTGAGGGCCAGAGCATGAGAAGGAGCACACAGGAGAAATTTAGAGGGTCCTTTATAAAGCAGTGGCCATTCTGTTTTCTGTTGCATTTGGGCACAAGGACAAAGAAAGATTTTAGCAAAGTTTTTGAAGTCCCAGTGGGGCTGAACCTCAGTATCTGCAAGGTAAGACCTGCCCCAGATTGTTGCTTCTTCATGTCACCCATTTTATAGACATTATAAAGCTCAAGTGATGCTAGTGCCTTTTTTTTTTTTAGGTTGCACAGCTTAAGTCATGCATGGAGAAGTATTCCTTCTCCAAAAACAACATCTATTTGATTGTGCTCTATGTCTTAGTGTACTAGAACTAATCTACTAAAATATTCATGTAGCAAAGAAAAATGGGAATAAGAAAAAAATAAAGTATGTGCAGAGTGTCAGAATTAATGTACCTAGTGGAACATTAGTATTTCTAAGATTTTTTAACCTTGCTACCTTAATGGTGTTCTGACACAGCATTTTACAGTTAGTGTTTTTCTTTTTTAAAGTTCAAAGATAAAAGGAAATAAGGGTTGGAAGGGGAGGGGTAAGTGGAAGAAAATGAAAGAGTATCAGAAACAGTAGAGCTGAGTCCTTTGAGTGGTGAGTAAAGCTCATAAATGCCTTGAATGAATAAAGTCATATGTAGGATGAAATTCAGAGCATGTAACCATAGAAAGTTATGCAATAATTAGGAAAAAAAACCTAATGAGATTTAAGTGAATCATATGCAGAGCTGACCCTTAGACAGTCTTAAATGAATTTCACCCTCACATGGCTGCTCCTCTGAATGAGTGTGCATGAAACATTAATACTTTTGCATGGAAAATCCCATGTCTGCATTCCATTTTCATTTTTAGCTATGAATTTCTGCTGCACATGTGCTGAACTCTGGGCTTAATAGTGAGCAGTCTTTATTAATACATGATTTTTAAAAGTATATGAGACGTTTGTGATGTTAAAGGCCTCTGAAAATCCACTCTGTAAGAATGGTTTTGAAAATATGGAAATTGAGGGCCTGACTCTATTGTGCCCCCAACTACAAATTACAGATGAAACCTTTTATGCCCTGACTCAAAAAGAAATATTTGAAAACATTTTTTGGCAACAAACCAGCTGGGGAAAATTATATTCCAAACTGAAAAATTTATAAAAACGGAGAGTGTGAGAATAAAAGAGAGAAAAAGAAAAAAAGGGTGGTTTGCAATGATGACAGTTTTACAAGTGTAGCTGTGTTGGGCATAATAATCCCTGTTGGATTAGGATAGGGTTTGGTTGCCCCTAATTCCTCCTGCAGATGAAGCAAGTGAGCTCCTCGTGGAAAGCAGTTTTTGGTGTTTAGTGGAGACAGCACTGTGATCACCTCACTGTGATCTCACAATTCTAAACCCAATGCCTTTATTTTCTCTGCGGTTCCCTTTGTTTACTCTTTATATAAAATGTGGTCCTCAGAATTCAGCTGCTGCAGAGAACTTTCTGTGATTGTTTAATTCTCTGATACACTACTATTCAATTCATCTTCCACTATAACAGACACCCTGTACATAATAAACACCCTGTACATAACTCATTAAGGCAAAACCAAAAATCCCTCTTATATTCTCAGTGCTATTAACTTTTCAGCTGTCATACTACCTTTCATTGAAATTCTGCCAAGTCCTCCAGACTAAGCAGAGTGAACATATATCAGTAAGGATCTCCAAGAAACACAAGCTATTTAAATATTTGATGTACTTTTCTCTGAATCAACTCTGAACAAGGCAGGGCGGTAGCAGAATAATGCTGAGGTGTTACAGGATTTGCATTTGGCAGAGTTACATGTTTATTCCCATTTGTGGTGATTAAAAACCCCAGGCCACTTTCTGTAAGGGAAATGCCATGTTTTTTTTTTTATTCAACTGTATACTGAGCATTCATATTTTGGATGTACTACACAGTGGGTTTAGTTTTTCCAGTTTCTGCCCTCTGTTTTTGACTCTTACAATTGACTCCTCGCTGACAGAACGAGACTTCACTGTAAACTGAAGATGTGACTGCAATAGTTTTAGGACCATCTCTCCAACTCTTCCCCTGCACCCTCATTGACTCTCCATCTATATTCACCCCATGTGATACCAAGACTCTGTAACCCACATTTCCACAGATGAAAAATAATTAAAAGGCTCGCCCACCGAAAGAATTTCACGGCAGAGATTGTTCCACACATCACCTTGGTGTGGGGGCTGAAATGTGTTTAACTGTCTCACCACAATTGCTGTTCTCACTCTCTCTTTCAGACTGACAGCCAAAGCCGTCGCTGTTCTCTTACCAATCTTGGGAAGCTCGTGGATCTTTGGGATTTTGGCTGTCAATGCCCACGCATTAGTATTTCAGTACATATTTGCTGTGTTCAATTCACTACAAGTAAGTACCTGGTGGGAAGGTTTCTGGCTGCAGAACCAAGATCCAATTCAATGGATCATTAGTAACATTTTCAAATGCTTGTGTTTATTGCATTTTTTTTTCTGTGTTCCTTCCTCTGTCTTTTAAGCCTGTGTTGACCATACAGTGCTGGCAACAGCTTGTGTCTCAATAGAACTTGTATCCCAGTCCTTAGTGTTTCCAGTAGCAATAATTAAATAAATGAGATAGAGAGCTTGAGAAATGAAATTCATTCTTCCTGTGCCATGTACCACAGGCAGGATTCTTCAGTGGAGACACCAGGCCAATTTTTCAGTGTCAATTTAAGGCCTCATTACTGAGGCTGAATGAAAGTGAACACAAGTTTGTGGGAAAGATCAAAAGTGGAGCTATTCCATGTGCTGCACATGGCTCTTGCATGCAGGCAACTAGACCCTCATCTTCCTGGTACACCAATCCAGAGAAATAGCTCTGTCTAAGAAGGAATGCAAACATCTGCATAGCTTTGAGCAGGTATTTCAGTAGAGGCCTAAACCTGCAGGTGTGTTGCAGTTCTTTCCCAAATAATAATTACAAAGAGGAATCAAAAATAAACTCCTGTAAATCCTTCTTTTTTTGTCTTGGGAACAAGCTGTGGACACAAAAAGAGTGAAACAGCGTTCTTCTCACAAGCTGATACAAGAAGTTCCAATTTTCATCCAAAATAACAAAAAAAAGTAAGTTTGGCTGAATACTCCCCAAAAGAATATAAAATTATTTGGGGAGGAAAAGAGGATGAGGCTTTTTCACTTGGACAAAAAGCCCACAGATAGAAAATTTCTGCTGTGGAAATTCTCCTCGTGCTTTTCTAGTGTGGAAAATACTGATCTGGTGTTTCCCGAAGAGCATTTCCCTCTGCCTTGGTCTTTGCAAGCACAAACAGAAAGTTCTCTTGTTGTCATGAAAACAGAATTCCTGCCTATTTTCAGCCAGATTTTTCCTTTAATACTGAAATTTTAGGAGCTGCTTTCTTACAGGAAGAGCTCCAGACAAGCCTCATAGTTACCTAATGCTGCAGGTCTCTCCAGTTTCACTGTTTAGTTCACACTGTGATATTTATAGATCAACAGCTGCTCTGGATGATACTGCAGGACACACATTACTGGATTTGGTTGCTCACAGCCAGACCTCACCCTTCTCCCTTTTATCTGTTTCCAGGGGTTTTTCATGTTCCTGTTTCACTGTCTCCTGAACTCAGAGGTATGTAACCAAATGGTGTTAACAAATTTGGTGTTAACAACTTGAAAGAACATAAGTGTAGAACAAGAACATTGTTGTTGTCCACTGTTACTGATTGCCTTTTAATTAATACATGACTGTTAGTGGCTTTGTAACTCTCACAGCATTTTGGCTCATGCTTGACATTTGTTTTATTGAGCATTTAAGAAAGGTTTGAAACAGAGGAAGAGGATAAAGAGGAGGCAGTTCAGGACTAAGGAAAGAAGCTCTCCTGAGGGCTGGAGGGGCTGAGCAGGGCACCCACTGCACTGCAAAGAGAGGAGGCTTAAAAAGTGGGAGCAGGACTCACTCTGACAGTCCCTGTTGGGGCTCTGTTGTGTCTGCAGTTCCGGAGAGGAAAATAATTATTCTCAGCAAAACATACTTTTGGATGTCGCTCATGCAGCCCTTAATGGGAAACCAAACAGAGTAGAAGATATTCCAGGTATTTTTCTTGGCAGAAGTTCAGGCTTTCCTAGTGGACTGAGGCATCTTTTTGCATTAAGGCTGTGTTAGAGCACCTGGGATAAAGCCAGGGCAAGGCTGATGTGAATGGGGCTTGCAGCATCCTCTCCTCCTGTGGCAGAGAGCAGAAAATGCTGCTCAGCATCATGTATTACTGATAACAAATGTTTCATATGAAAACCAGGGGTACTGCTCTGTGAAGACACAAATAGCTTTGGTTCTCCCCCAGTTCCTTCTTCTGGATGTGCTAAATAGCTCTGCCCCAAAACCTTCCTGTGTGACAGGAGCACTCCAGCTCTTCCCTGGAGACATTCTTTATTAATATTTGCCAAACTATTCAGTCTCAGAGCATCCACTGATGTGATTTCTGCCACAATGAGTTTGGAGAGTCAGGACTGACTATGAAATTCTTGAACTTTACTGAAATCAACTCAAATTAAGCAGGCAGCTTAAAGGTAGGGAGGAAAAATATTTCTTCATTCCATTCTCCCCCAGGCTTAGAAAAACTTGAAGCTTCATATATTTTATATCAAATACAAATATTTGAATTGCTGTCATTTTTCCAGGAAGCTCATGAGGAATTAAATTCAGAAACTTTTCAGAATTTGTATCCTCAAAAACCAGTTTACACATAGCTGATGTGAGCTGTCATTTTTGGAGAGCAGGCATTACTGCCTCCATCATAGGCTATGCATGTCTAAAATACTTCTTCAGCTAAGCAGCAAGAACTCTCCTCAGGAATTTCTTTCTTACTGTAGATGTAAAACTCAGGTATTGTCCAGAGAAATCTGTAGATTGGATGAAGAAGTGGTTGGGTAAAAAAGGGCTTTATTCCCAGTGCACCCAAACAGAAATGCACACATATCATAAAGAAGCACAGGAGAATGAGTCAAAATGGTCTGAAAAGGCGTTCTTGATCTCATCATAACACTGTTCAACCACTTCCAGCCAATAATCCCAGATGAATCTCACCTATTTGCCTATAGAATGCCTGTCCCACCATCCTTTCTTTATGCAGCTGATTATTTTCACCACGGTGAAGAATATTCCTACATCTCTAGGGAGTTTCATCCAGCGCCTTTAAGTAATTCAATTTACAACAGGCTGGCAGTTGGTTTATGTCCTTGTGGCATCTGGATATATCAGGGCTGCCTGAGGTCCAGGGAGAGCCTGCCTGAACAGGGAACCTTGTGGTCCAGCTGTAAATTTAGTTGGAAAATGTGGAAGTGTCCTGGTGAGCTGCTGATATCAGTATAGTGGCACTTCATGAAATCATTCAAACCAGGACTGCCAATGCTGGGAATGTTTGTTTGTATGTGCTGCAGTTTTGGGTTTTTTTGGCTTTTATTATTTTTCTTTTTTTTTTTTATGAGATGAATGGTAACAGTCACATCTTGGAAAAGTAAAGTTAAATTTTAAAATGAGGCCATAAATATAAAGAAAAGTGTAGGGGTGGATTGTTTGCTGTTTATTAGCACAGTGACATTAATGTGGAGGAAGGATCATGGGGAAATGATTGTAGGCTGTGAAAATGAACATAACTTCCAAAGGAAATCTTCTACCTGGTGTCACTTTTCCCCCCATAGGTCAGAGCTGCCTTTAAGCACAAAACCAAGGTCTGGTCCCTCACCAGTAGTTCCACTCGCAACATCAATGTGAAACCCTTCAATTCAGACATTGTGAGTATTTTTTTCCCCCCTTATTTTATTTGAAAGTGTTCCACATTAAATTCTGTTGGAAAGAACAGGATGTGAGAAGGCAAATGGGTATTTTTAGTCCTTACCTAATGCATGGTGTAGACAGGTGGAATCAGCAAGCATTAAGTTGCAGCTACAACACCTGTTTTGAAAGCAAAGGACAAAATTCTGCTTTCTGGTAAACTATCAAATAAGAGCAAACAGAGGTTTATGAACCCTGGAGTATAATTTATGAACTCTGGAGTTCAAGAAGATCATTCCCACCAATTGTAATGGACTTTTGCATTGCAGCAGCATTTTGGCAGTGTATTGCTCTGATGATGATGATGATGATGATGATGATGATGGCTTTTTGACAGGGCATCCTTACCTTTAAACCTGAGGGATGAACCCTTAAGGCAACATGTAAATGTGCTTTTATCCTTCTCCTTAAATTGTCTTGAGGCAAAAGACATTTGTTTTTATGAAGAACCAGACACCTGAAGTGATAGATATTATTAAGTTATCATTGCCAATCACCTTAGATCCTGGCAATAACTGTTTAAAAATCCTTTATGGCATGTGCTCCCAAGGCCCTGTGACAACACTGTAATGTGAAGAGACGCTTTCAAAGCTTTTATTTCATCCGGGAAAGAGCGGTCTGGCAAAATAAATAAATCTGTTTTCTATATTATTTTGTTTTCCAGATGACTGGGAACAGGCCAGGCACAACCCCCACAAAGCTGAACACCTGGGATAAAAGCACCAACTCAGCCAACCGCGTTGATTTGTCAGCAGTGTGACAGCAACACCAGCTCCTTGGAGAAAATCAAGCCATACATTCAGGACCTCTGACACCGTGTCCACCAGCTTTTTCTCACTGTTTGTAACAGTAGAAAACTGCCTTTTTTTTTTTAATAATCACTGCCTAATAAATTGGGAATTGCCATATTGTTTTGTCGAGTAAATAGCCCTCATCTGCTTGCCTTCAGAGCTGTAACACGTTCTACCACGTGGCTCTTAGCAATGTCTGTAAAAATAACTAGCACAAATATACACTGGATGGTTTTGTCAGCAATGATGAAAACACTAGGTATGCAAAAAGGGCTTATTGCTCTCTGAATCATTCCAGCTCCCAGGACTGAGGAGAGGCAACACACCTCTGGAAAGATGGATTTTTATGCTCCCAAATGAAATGCTTCCCGTTGTGGTGTTGTAATGGGGCCGTTCCAGACTCGCTGTGCTCTCTCTGTTTACATTTATTAACCTTACAGAATCTGGTTATTGAAGTGTATTCAAAATAGTTTGGTGATTAATTTAAATGCTACAAGGAAGCCAGGACTTGAGGGAGGAGCAGGTTCCAGCTACTCCACTCCCAGCTAATCCACACACATGTCTCTATGCACATAAACAACACACATAACATGTAAATCTCCTGTATGTGGTCCATTAGTATTTTAGATCTTCCTGTTGACACCTTATCTATCAATCAGAGGCAGAAATGGCTAAGGTTGTCCTCTAGCAGCCCAGAGCCTCTGTATTGCTGATTTGTGTCTGCTGACATATCTCAATACAAATTATTCCACTGCTTTACCCGGAGCCTTGGGGTGCAATCAGCAACTGTCCATCAAGTGCATTTCTTAAACTCACTGTAGCTTTTAGAAATCAAAGCCTGGCACTGTGACTTATCTTTCTCCTTTTACTGGTTCATTTCAAGACACTGAATTCCTACCACAAAGATGAAACACAATGATACACTGTGAAGACAGCCAGCCTACAAATAATTCTATGTATTGTTACCCACAGACAGCTTTTAAATAGGTCTCTGCAGTCTCTTCTGTGGTTTTAAACTCTGCTCAGCATTTAATAGCTGCTGTTTTAGTACTGCTATGAAGTACCTCTAAGGAGAAAAAACCCCACACTGTACTGTTTGTTTTGATCAGTGTTTTATAGGTTCTCAGGGTGGTGTTTGCAGCACAAGGGAGTTCAACCTCCCTGTGCCAACCGTGCACCTTCCCAGCTGGAGTAAAGCAGAGTTGGAGTCCCAGGGGTGCTCAGAGCCCCTAAGGATGTGCCTTGCTCTAGGATTTAGCAGCCAGGGTCTCCAGAACTATTTCCAAACATGAAATCCCCTCCCCTTGTCTCCTTATCCCCAGCTCTTCCTTGTTTGCGGTAGCTCTCCCCATAAAAGACCAGGTATACTGGTTTGCAGGAATCACCAAGGTAATTAGCTTTCCTAATATCCTGAGCTATCAAAGTACTCCAACAAGCAGAAAATATGCAAATCTTCAGCCTCACGTTTTGCTAAGAGGTTTTGTGCTGATTATTTTTTTTTTACCTTAATTAAATGTTTGTATCTTCAGCAGCTCAGACTGTTTCTTCTCCCAGTGAATCCAGCAAGATGTCAGCTATTGATTTCCAAGAGAGCAGGTATTTACATCCTAATGTGCAGAGTGGAAATTTTGTATTGGATGGTAAACTTATCAAAAAGAAAATAAAAGTGAATTGATATTTATGGAACAGGAAACATCCATCAATTGGGACTGAATGTAGTAAAGTGTTTAATCCAAAAGACTTGGAATTGAAAGTTTGGAAAAACTTAATGCATTTCATTTCTATATTTGATCCCAAATTAAGTTTTGTTCATGTTTCCTTCCTGCACTAAGAAAAATTATCTGTTTTAGTTTGGACCAACCTTTTCTCCCCATTCCCTTTCCTGGCCAGGAATTGTTGGTGTGGTCCCCAAACTGAAACCCCAGACCTCACCCAAGTTATTCTGGGACTACAAGTTAAAACATTCTGAAGAAATTATCTTATTTGCACCAGATCTGTGCTGTATTTCTGCAGCTGGAACAGAGCAGAATGTGGCATGCTGCATATCACACATATACATGCATGAAATATATAGGCTTTAATCTCGTGTTTCCTAATGCTAAATAACTCCAATTGTTGACAACTAACTCTAAATGGAGGGTCAGTAAAAGCTAAATATGTAAATGGCTGTGTCTTTATTTTGGCTTTTGTGTATGGCTTTTTCCTACCTTTTCTGCATTGCTCTGTCTTACAGCTGTGCAAATCTATGGGCTTTTCTTGGCCTGAAAATATTTTTTTTTTGCCCCAAAAGACACAGTAGACAGAGCCCTTGGAATGTATGGAGGAGATTGTAACAGAACAGTACTGTGACAACAGAGTTCAGAGTTTGTGTTGTGTGCAGACAACGTATTTAAGCATATTTTTTATACTGGAGTTTTTTTGTTGTGGGTCTGGTTTTTTTTGGTTTGTTTTTGTTGTTTTTACACTGTGACCACAGATATAGATTAAAACCCTCCTTGATCATTTCTCTTCTAACCATTGTATTATAGCACAAACAGTTCTGTGAGTGAACCAGACAACATATAAAAGCTTGTTTTTAAAATCTTAAGAGCATTCCTGTCTGCATTTCCTCCTGTGCTGATGTTCACTGGTCACCTCTGTCACTGCCCAAGGTCCATTTGAAAAAAAACCCACATTTTAAAATTGTTCTCCAAAAATAGGATGAGCATGAAAATGCATTTGGCTTTATCCTTTTGACTGTGACAGAGATGGACTGTGTGTTGGGGGAGCATTTGTTATCCTGTATCTCCTGAGATCCGCTGTGGATAACCTGCATCCCCTGCTTTAACTGGTGAACTTGGCTTGTGAAGAAGGAGTTTATCTTTGTTGTTTGTGTCACCTGAGGTTTGGAGCAGGAGCACTGTATCTATAATACTGCACTGGGCATGGGGTTTCTTCTGTTTTTGATAAACTAGTAAAAAAACCCCACAAAGTACAAACACGTTCCGTTGCCATCTAAGTCCATTCTTTCTGTTTGATTCAATGTGTTTTTGTTGGTACTGAATGCAGCAAATGTCCTGAATAAGAAGTGTTCAAATGAATCTCTAAGCAATCTCTTCCTGTCCTCAGTCTTTTGAAGCTTGAAAATCTTGCAGTTTATTTATGGGCTTGTATATAGCAGCTATTGCAATATTTTTTTCAGGACAGCATCATTTTGTCAACAGTATCAAATCTTAATTGAATGAGATGTGAGTTTTAAAAACAGGTAATGTAGCGAGACTGACTTTGCCAGTAAGCAGTAAAATAATTTAGTTTTGTCGTTTTTCCCCCCCTCAAATAAATAAGAAATCTTAATTTCCTAAAAGAACTTTGTATTTGTTAAGATTATTCTTCTGGCATGGTTTATAAACAACAGCATAACAGTCATGGTTCCCTATCAGTGCAATTAGACAAGCAGGGTTTGACTCACCTGAAAGTCCCACTGTCTGGGTCTGGTGTGCCTTGGTAAGGTGCAATATTTTTTATGTTAAAGTTTACACCCACAGAGTAAATGCACAGAGCTTTACCAGCAGAAAGAGCTTCTGGAATTTCATGCAGCCAGTGCAGAAACCCAGCACAGGTTCAGGCCTCTCCTCAGTGGCTCAGGGACTGAAGCTTTGGCTCTAGGACTGGTTTCACTCTGCAGCAGGACAAAGGGTGACAATGAAATGAATTATAAAAGTGGGGATTTCTTTAACTGATACATGTTGTGTTAAAACTTTGCCACTACTACACTTTTACCTGGAAATGACAGTGTAAATCCAGAGATGTTACATCTCAATGAACAAGCAGCTCCTTCTCAGGGATGCAATCCTGCAGCTTAACATTTGCGAGGTTAAAGCTGTTTCTGTGGTGATTAATGGGCTGCCAGCTGCCTGCTCTGTGTTGCATAGGTGTGTAGATGTGGTGGGGGTGTGTGATGAAAAATAACTAGAGCAATTATATCCTGAAAAATGAAAGATTGGAATTTAGAGGAGGAAGGTTTTTCATTCTCTTTCCAGACCTATTACAAATAAACCTTCTTCCCTTTGTATCCCTTCAAACCATACAGCAAGGCATACATAAAAGAGAGCTTTCTTGCTATTCTGTGAAACACAGAGGTTATTAACATTTATCATCCATGACAGAATAATAAATTAGATAATTTTGGCACTGGTTTACATCATGTTTGCCTTTAAAAATACTTTCATTATATCTATGTTATGCTTGGATGGCTCCATGTAATATGTCACGGGTAGTTATTGCTATAATTGCCCTTGTTCACACAATTTTTCTTCTCAATAATTCCATATGTTCTTGGAATTTGGAGGCCATATTTCACCTTGTCAAGGGTGATTACAGCACCACTGACATCAGCATCTTCACCAGCTGCTGACACATGACTGAAAAATGGAGTCATAAGGGACTTCTGAGCACTGTTCAGTGCACCTTTACCAAAAACCTTCCTTGACCAATGGCTAATCTGCTCAAGGTAGTTCCCAACAGAGCAGTTTTAGGCTGTCTAATTTACCTATACCAAAAGCAACTGAAATTTTCTCTCCCTCTGTTATTTTCTGTGGTCCTTGTACAAAAGGAGGCTTGATTGGGCATTGCATGTGTTCCTTTAAGCATTCTCCGTGCTAAGCATTTGCTTACATCTACTTACAAACAGAGAATAGAAAGTTCAAGGAATAAACATAAATAATTGCAGTTCAATTAGCAGCTCTGCCACTGCAAAAGCCTGAAGTTTTAATTCATGCTCATAATATCCTGGAGGAAAATGCACAATAAAACAAACCCAAGTTTTTACCTTCCAAAAGTGTCTCAACCCAAGCAAAGAGCAAATGCTTCTTGGAAAACCTGTGCCTTATGCAGTAGGATTTGGACAACTTAAAATTATGTTGATTGTAGAATGTTTCCCTGCTGGCATTTTTGTTTCAGATTCTGCACAGGTCAACTAAATGTGACTCTTCTCTGATGTGGCACCTTCTCATTTAGCCAGTCATGTATCACTAATTTGTCATAATTTTCTATTTCCAAAATGAAAAAAAAAAAAGAAAAAAAGGAGGGAGGAATATGTGGGCAGATGTTCATAGAGGGAAAAGGGCAAAGCTCAGTCCTCATACCAACCTTTCCTGCTCTCTGCTGATGACTATGTGGGAGGCTTAATGTTCTGAACCTTAACAATTGTGAGTATTTGCATGGATGGCTTTCTGCAGCAGCAGCAGCAAAGAGCATAATTATTACAAAAAGTATCTGTGTCCTACGTTTCACAAGTGGTGAGATGAATATTGGGCATTTAAATTGCATGTTATGCATTAAAATGCAAGTTTACATATCGACCCCATGATGGAAGGATATTTTCCAGTCCTGTGTTTTTATATTCCTGAAAGGCTGCTAAATATTGCCTGCTAATAGCAGTAAACCATCACATAGCATGCAAAAAGTATCCCAGAATTCATTCTGTAAACCAGACTCTTCATTATTTGGTGAGGTTATAAATAATTTCTCCTACTTTCAAACTAAGGGGATATCAAAACTAGAGGCTGATTATCACCTGCCAAAAGAAATTAGTTTAATGTTGGGAACTCTCTAGGCAGCCTGCTGGAGCCTTTACTGCTCATCAGGTTTTAGGAACAGCATTCAATCAGAGCCTGAGAAAGAAAACTTAATTAAATGTCAAAACTTCAGTGTAGGACAAATGGTACATAGAGAGTATCACCATGCAGAACATGCACACTGTGTGGAGGAGAAAACAGTCTGAGTAAAATGTTGATAACAACAGCAGATAATAATTGACTGAACCCTGCTGGTGTGAAAGGGCCATGTCTGAAGATCTCACATCCTGAAGGAGTTCATTGGTGTTCTGGAAATACTGGCAGCCAGACCTTGGAATATTCTTCTTTTGAATGTGGTGCTGCTACACACACACACAAACCTCTACTGAGCTTTGAACAGATACACCCAACAGCTTCAGTGGGTCTTTGCAGCAAAGTCTGCAGTAAATGCTTCACCATTTCCTTATTGAACATGCACTCCTCATCCACGGCTGTGTTTTTATTCATATACATTTTTATTCCCTTTTATTCACTTATGGCACAAATTATATTTCCTTTATTGCCCTTTTTTCTTTCACAGCTTATACCACCTTCAGGAGTGACCTTCTCCCAGCTAAAACCAGAGACTGCCTCCTGGGAGGTAGAATTTGCATCACTTACATCTTGCAGGGGAGAGCACAGTGTTTTGTTCTACAGCTCAGCTGCAGATGTATTACATGGCTTATGTCTCCTCTCCACACAGTGTAGTTGCTGCTTCTCTCCATAATATTTCCAAGGAATTTCCTCTCCCCTCAAACACATTAAGGAAAATGAACAATCACAGAAAAAGTGTGTTTGTCACAGACAAAAACCTCCCCAGTGCAGCAGTGTGGGCTTTTCTTTTTTGTTCAGTAGGGGAGCAGAAAGCACCCAGAATGTCACAAATCTGGATTTTCACACTCTATTCTACAATGTGGTTGGAAAAAAATGTGTGAAAGCCGCTTTCTGGTTGTCTGAAGATCCTCCAGTGTACAAGGTATTTCTGTCAAAATCAGTTATTTTATACTTGCTGAATAGTCTGCCTCAGACACCCAACACAGGATACAGGCATGGTGCAAAATAAAATAACTCATGTTGTGCTCTGCCATCTCAAGAGCAGAGATTATTTGGATCAGAGGAGCCACTTAGGAGGATTTCAGTGGACAGAAAAGGGTAATAGTTGTGCCACGACTTCAAAACAGTCACTTCTATGAATAATTCCTCTTTGAATCTGCGGCAATTGAAATCAAACAAAGTTCTGAAAACAAACTTATTTTCCAGTCTATTAACAGGGTAGACCCATGAAAGGAGGAGGCACCACCAACCCACAGTGAGGATCCTGAAGCCCAGCACTTGCTGCCTTGTGCAATCACACCTCTGCCCTGGGCTATGGGTGACAGCAGCACTTAGAGGTCTCACACAAGTCCCCACACATGCTGGCACAGCAAGAGGGACCATCTAAGGCAACTGTGAGAATGCTTGAGGCAAAGAAAACCCCCTCAGTCCTGTTTCCTGCACACACAGCAGCTTTGCACTCAGGCTGAAGCAATGCTCCCCACCTCCAGTGGGCTCCCCAGCCCTGGCATCATTCCTCACTCTCCCACTCTGCTCTTCTCTTCCTTCAACCACCTAAATCCTTCTGCAGAGCTCAGGTGTGTCTGCAAACTCCCTGAAATACCAGCCTGTCTTTCCCCTGTAACTCTCACATTAACCACAACTCATAATGACAAACATTTTGCAGAGCAACTTTTAATAACATCTTCCCATTAAGAAAATGTTTGGTGCTATGAACATCTAACTGTTCTTTGTGAGAGAAAAATACAGTCCCTTCTGGCTGTGCATCAGTACAATAATTTAACAAGAAAAGAAATATCAGATAATCTTCTTCCTCCATATCAAAGCTTTTCATTTAATAGAGCTATTTTTTCAGATAACAGCCTCAGTAATGGCACCACAAGAAAGGCACATCAGGAAGCTCAAAACAGCTAAGTTCCACTTTCTTTCTGTGCAGTACAATTTGTGAAACATTGCACTTTCCCAATGAGAAAGTAAGAACTTATAAATGCAATTTAAGGGGGAAAATCCCCCCTAAAACAAGACCAAAAAAACACCCCCAACAAAACAAACAAACAAAAATCAGCTCCAGAAACTGCCATGCAAGCAGTCCAAAGACAGGCTGCAGCCTTATTCTTTCCTTGGGCCAAGGATCATAGACAGCAACTCATTTTGTCTATGAAAAGCACACACTGCATATACACATCTTCAAACTCCCTCCAGTTGCCAGCATGGCAGGATCATGGCCAAAAACATCTGAGTGCCAAGAGGAGCAATATTTACTTCTCTGCTAAATAAGAAATTCCCAAAAACCACAGTAGAATTAGTCACTTTCTGTCATGGCCAAAATCCCTCATACTCCTTCAAGATATTCCTGCCAGAGAACCATAAAATTCTCATACATGATAACAGTGGTACTAAAGTATAACAACATCTGTATAACCAGTACCTCTCTGCTTCTGACTGAATCAGACATGAGCACCAGGACTGTGACAGCTGTAATTGTTTTCTCTTCAGAGCATGAGGGATGGACCAGAGCTATGGCCCCTTGTTTTAACTACATAAATGGACAGCATCTTTTTTTAAGCAATTTGAAACCTAAATTTATAACCTGACCCTCAGCTGCAAACGTTTTTTTAATACTTTTCACATTTTCAGTTTGAGTAGTATTTTTGGTTCACGACACTTAAAAATAAACACATTTAAAACTCACGAATTCCGGTTATCTCATCTATTTGGCAATTAATATTCTTCTTAACGTGCATCACTACCACTAGGTGCCTCCCACAAGCCTTTAAGAACAATTTGTTTTTCACTTACGTAGTCATTCCCCAGTCTCTTCTGTTTTACTTATCTGGCATTATCTATTCAAGTGAAACTAGAGCAGATGTCACAAAATACAGGCAATTGCCTCCTGCATGGTCTACAGGTACTGCTGCTTTTTCAGTATTAGTTTTTGGGACTGGCAAAGGGAAGAGGTTATGTTACCTCCACTTCTACCTTCTGCTTTTTTCTTCCCTACAGATGGTGGGTTTTATAGAATGAAATTAATTGCAAGTCAAACTGTATTTGTCTGGGATGTGTGAGGCAGCTGGTCTCTGTTTGCGGTAATCAAATAGGTTCACAGCTCTTGTTTCCTTCTTCATTCTTTCAATCTGCTTATTTCCCTTCCCATAAATACCTCTTTAGCTCATTTAACTCTTCAGCCTTGGCCTTGCCAGCACTTTCATCAGATACTGTAAATGTCCTTTTCTGCAGTGCCTACATTTTCCATTTTCCCTTTAACATTGGCACCTGGCGTTGCTCTGCCTGCCTGGGGAGGATGAGGTTCTGTGATAAACAGAAATCTGTGGCCATCTATAAAGCCCAGGTGGTAAGTGGTTTATTTGTAAACACTCATTTACAGAAATCCATCTCTGGCCGAGAGCTTTCTGAAAACATCCTCTCCACGAGCCCAGACACTCTGGGAAGGAGATCCTGGAGTGCTGTGAATTGGCATCAATTAAGTTACGGAGCTGCTGCCACCTGAGGGTCCGTCTCTGGCTGACTTTGCAGCAGCTAAAACCTGACTGCAGCCCTGCTGAGGGCTCTGATTCGGGTCTTTACCTCTCCTCTGCTTTTTTGGCTCGTGTTCTGGGCCTCTTGCTTCCTTCTGGGCTGGTGTGGTGTTTGGACTGGCAGCTGCTGGCTGAGCACCACCTCTCGCTGCCTTATTTACTTTTATAGTTTGAACTTGGTGAGAGAGGGATGTTGGGGCTCTTAAGGCACCAAGTTCTGTGGAAGGTATTGCCCTCACACAGACAGATCAAAGGCACGAACCTAGAAGTAGCTGGTTTGAATTTACCAGAACTGCTTCTCTCCCACTAAGAAATAGTGCAAAAATTATTGTTCACCCCACAAGTTCCTGAAGCCCTGCTTAGGCAGGAGCACAGAAAGCCCAGTCACTGGGCCCAGCTCTGTGCTACCACAGCACCATGCAAAGGCTGAATGAGCACCAGGTATTGAATAGATTCCCATAGTGAAGGTTATTTCACTCTTTGCCACTCAAACCCCAGCAGTGTGCTGTGGGAATGTGACCCTGTTTTACGCCCTTGACTCGAGGCAGGCTCTGCCTGAACGTTTCTTGTCACTGATCTCCAGCTTAGTTTCTCTGCTATCTCAGAGTCTGCAAGAGTGCAGCGAAAAAGGACTTATCTGAAGAAGAAAACCATTGATCCTGAGGTTCACCACACCTGCATAAACCCTGACTCAGATACACACAGCTGTAATTTGCTGCATTTCCATCCAAGTCACAGCCGATGCCCAGACAGCTGTTGCTCCCCAAGCTTGCCTTGTTCCAACAGTAGGTCAGCAGTCTCCATGGAAACCCAAACTGGAAGCAGCACTTAAAATTGATTTTCTTATTAATAATTCCACTGGCATTCAAGAGAAATAAAGAGGTCCTTATTGATGGTTATGACAAGGCTCTCTCAGAAAAGCAGCTGTTAATTAGCAACTTGCCCCAGGCCAGTACCTCCTACCACTGGTTGGATTCAGTTGCCTCCAGCTGATACCAGAGACTTCCCTGGTCTCCTGTTAGTCCTCCATAGGCCTCAGCCAATGAGGAATTAAGTTCCACTGTTCTAGGAGCCAAGCACCACGATAATAAGCATGACAGGAATGCTTTGATGGATCTATTGGATGACAAATGCAGTAAACCCCAATGCATCTCAGTCAAAAATTCACTCACTTCTCTTTAGCAGTTGGAGTCATACCAGGAGATTTAGTGACAGAACAGCAAACTGTGCCCTATTCTCTTGAGAAGTTTGTTGTGCAGTATTTACTGTGCTTACTTGCTATTCATTGTTGTTATCATATATACAAATAATACTCCTGATGACAGCAGTGTTTAGGGGCCACAATACAGTGAGATTCCCAGTTGTACTCAGCACCAGTGCAAGATGACCAAAATTTTTGGTACTAACAGCACTAAGTTTTGGATCACACCTTGACTCACATTAACATCACTGAAAAAAAGCCACCTCTAATTTTCAATATAGAAGGGAAAGACAACACTTGAAAGCAAGCTGACACAGCATCCAGAAATGAAGAGGATAAAAGGCTTTTGTTTCTGCTTTTTCTATAGGGTATGAATAGCTACCAAATCTATTTTGAAACATCAATAAATTCAGAACAACAGAAGAAAAAAAAACCTAAAAAAGAAAAATATCCTCACAATTTGCTAGTCATTATATTATTCAGTGTTCCTGGAAAAAGACAGTCCTGGTTTATGATCCAAATTACAGATAAGAGCTGGCAGCAAAGCAAATAGAATAAGAAATGTTATTTTATATAAGGAAAGGGGGAGAAAGAGCACATGGTTGTTATCTTTCTCAGAGCAGCCCAGTTCTCTGTCAGAAAAGGCAACATTTACAATCAGCCTTATGAGGAAAAGTAGATAAAAGGGAAAAATAACAAATGAAAGGTGGCTGAGGGGAAAAGGAATATTTTTCTCTCCCTTCTACCTGGAAGACCAAACTGAGGGAAGGTGCTGGTGTGCACCTAGCACATGTTTAATCTTCTGTAAGCACAGGTTTGCTCAGGGAGCTCAGGAGAGGCGATTGCTGCCTGGGGAAAAGAGCATCCTTCGAGCACCGTGATGCTGAAAAGATACAAACCACTCAACTCCACCATCCCAGCTGCAGTAACATCCACCTCTATTTTCCAATTTATGTTTAAATCTAAATAAAGTTAAGAAGCCAACACACTACAGCACAAAGACCTGTCCATTCCAGAATAAGAAACATTCTGGTTCCTGCTGCAGTGAGATTCTCACCCCCTGGCCTGGTAGCACCTCTGCCTGCAGAGCCAAGCAAAGGGCAGGGTTAGGCACAGGCACAGCACCATGCTTGGGGCTGGAATGGGATAGTATCCTTTGGATAAATTGAAAATTTGCCTGTTACTTTCACTGGAAGCTTTGTTTGCATCAAAAAGCTTCTGTGGTGATTGGTCTGGACTAGGATACTCTCCCTAAGTAAGTCACTCTACTCAAGCCAGAAGGTGCCTGTCACTCATTTCCAAGCAGTCCAAATCACAGGCCAAACTGTTTATACACTCCAATTACAGAAATACAACAAAGAGGCAAAAGTTGCCTTTTGTTCTCCCCCAGCTAAATAAATTCTATGAGATAAATGGACTGTAATAACTGAAATGTTTAGCATTATAGCACTGGTTCCCTTTTTTCACTATGACATTTATTCCTGATAAACTTGCAGCATTTTTCCCAATTTTCTAATTACTGCCAGCTCTAACACGATAGAAGTTTCCCTTCTTAGAATTTACACCCTTAGGATGTTTATTGCTCTTGGAACCCTTTTTGTTAGAAGGAGAACTAAAGACTTATATCCAGCTGAACATAAATGAGTTATATACATTTCTGTCAGAATCTGTCTAAGGAGTGATTTGTGACCACCATTTCTCTGCTCCTCATTCAGGCAGAAATCATTAGAAAAGATTTAATCAAGAAAGAGTAATGAACTTGATAGAAGTTCTCCAGACAAATGAGAAAATCACTTGACTTCTGTGAAAAGATGCTGGGGTTTTTTTGAGTTAGAACTTACATTTTTTATTGAGTTAATATAACCTTAGTTGTCTATTTCAGCTGAACTCCTGTATCCCAGCTATAAGTCAAACTGTAAGTCAGATGCAAGTCTGCTACTCTTTAGAGATCTCTGTATGCACACAGATATATATCAATATGTATACCTACCTTTAAACTTATAGATTTGGAAATCTGAGCTATTTGGGCTCAAATATCACACTTTTTAATTATCTTCAACCTTGCTGCAAACTGAAAATCCAGACAGCTCCTGCTTTCAGATGTCAGGATGCCTACAAAAGCTGCTCCTGGCTTTTGTCAGAGTGCTTACAAAAATACTTGGACATTTGGGACTTTTCCAAAGAAATGAGCCTTAGGAGGATCA